>JAIQCU010001684.1:2500-18383 GCA_022114935.1 Leptestheria dahalacensis
TTGTGCAAAGACGGTATATACTGACGGTGCTTTTAAGGTAATTCAAGTTACAGTACAAACAGCCACTATACCTCAATTAAATGCATGATGCTAGAAAGAATTGTAGGTAATTATTCTCACGTTTATAACCATATATAATAATACATACAATATTTAACTTTACACTAGAAGATATACAACTATCTAGATATTCTTAGGTTAAAGTAGAATCCAATACTTATAAAGATACTCCATTGATACTACTATGTTTCCCACAAAGTTCCATGATATTCTACATAGTTCCATGATGTTCCATGACCTTGAATAGTTACAATCACCGTGCAAACAGCGATTACCTCAACTATATTAGAATAGAATGAATCATAGTTAGTTTCATTAAGAACACTATAAGATATAAAATGTCCAGATATCTTTTGGGTTAAAGTAGAATCCAGTACCATTAAGATGCCCCGTCAATAACACTATCTTTTCCCACAAAGTTCCATGACGTTCCGTGATGTTCCATGACGTTCCATAATGTTCTATGACGTTGAAAAGTTACAATCACCGTACAAACAGCGATTACCTTAACTATACTAGAACGAATCATAGTTAGTTTCATTAAGTACACTTTACGATATACAGTGTCCAGATATCTTTGGGTTTAAAATAGAATCCAGTACTTTAAGATGCTCCGTCAGTGCTACTCTGTCTTTTCCTACAAATTCCATGACAATCCACATAGTTCCATGACGTTCCATCATGTTCCATGACGTTGTAAAGTTATAAGCGCCATACAAACTGTGATTAAGAATGAATCATGGTTTATTTCAGTAAGTACACTATAAGATTTCAAATATCCAGATATCTTAGGTCATATAAGAATCCAATACTTCAAGCTGCTCCATCAATACTACTGTCTTTTCTCACAAAGTTCCATGACGTTCCATGATGTTCCATTACGTTGAAAAGTTACAATCACCGTACAAACAGCGATTACTTTAACTATACTAGAATGAACTTTCATCAAGTACACTAATATAGGCTATGTCCAGATATCTTTGGGTTAAAGTAGAATCCAATACTTGAAGATGCTCTGTCTATACTACTGTCTTTTCCCACAAAGTTCCATGACGTTGAAAAGTTACAATCACCGTACAAACAGCGATTACCTTAACTATACTAAAACGAATCATAGTTAGTTTCATTGAGTACACTATAAGATGTATAAACTGTCCAGATATCTGTGGGTTAAAGTAGAATCCAGTACTTTTAGATGCTCCGTCAACACTACTGTATTTTCCCATGTGTTCCATGATGTTGAAAAGTTACAAGCGCCGTACAAACAGCGATAACTTTAATTATACTAGAATGAATCATAGTTAATTTCATTAAGTACACTATAAGATGTAAACTGTCCAGATACCTTTGGGTTAAAGTAGAATCCAATACTTATTAAGATACTCCATTGATACTACTGTCTTTTCCCACAAAGTTCCATGACGTTCCATAATGTTCCATGACGCTGAATAGTAACAATCACCGTACAAACAGCGATTAATTTAACTATTTTAGAACGAACTATAGTTAGTTTCATTAAGTACACTATAACTGTCCAGATAGAATCCAATACTTCAACATGTTCCATCGATACTATTGTCTTTTCCCGCAGAGTTTCATGATGTTCCTTAATGTTCCATGATGTCGCATAATGTTCCAGACGACGCTCCACCAAGAACTGCAAACAAACAAGATGGTTACATTGTTAACGACACGTGCCGGGCTTGTGCGCATGCGATTCCATCCTGAATGGGGCGCCTGTCTTCCCGAGAGAGGTCAATCAATACGCTGTGCGTGATCAGCAGCAGCGTTGGCGTGCGATCTTGCAGCGAGAAACACAAGTGAAAAACCCACTAGCAATTTGTCGACAAAAACCCACCGAAAATGGGCACTCTTGCGGCTACATGTAAGTGCAGTTAACTCTAATCAAGTTGCAATTAAAACTTCTATCACCGTAATTATCACCTCATAGGTAACCTTGGATAACATGGGTACAAGTTAATTACATAGTTAACCGGCTAGATTACTTATTAGAGACAATCTGACTAACTGAAGATGATACGACTTCATAGTACGATATGTAACGTTTGTTTACAATAACGTTATGTGATCAAGATAATACGATAACCATAGTTTATGTTATATGTTTAATTTAGCTTATTAAGTTAACCAGTAGATTACGTAACAGATAAGGTTTGAATGCAATATGACTTAAGTTCGTATTAAAGTCGATAAGGACCGCCCCTCCCCGTGTCCGTGCTTTGTTATTGGTCAGAGTAAACAGTGACGTCAGAATGAATCAGGTTCACTAGCTAGATGACCTTCGATGTTAGATTCAGTTAGATGTTAGATCTAAGATCACAATTTTGTGATTTAATCAACATTCTTTGTCCAATCTGATCCAGTTGCCGCCAAGATAAGAAACCTACACGATTACCAGCTGCGGCTGCTCAACAGCGCCGTTGCCCCTCCATCGGGCAACGATATTGCCAACACGCTCAAGTACTTCTCGCAAACTCTGTTGGGTAAGTTAACTAAAACCAAATTCCACCAATAGTAAAACATATCATAGATAATAGTAATATAACATATGACTGATTTTAACTACTCATATAGAATATAATATCATAATAACAATAACTTGATTTCATTTCTTAATTTTTAATTTTAGGTTTTTTTCTATCCTTTGTAGTTGTCAGTTTTAGTTAGTTTCTGTAAAGTTTTTAATTTTAATAAAATAGTTTATTACTACTGTTTCGGAAACTTCCGAAAGGGTTTTTAAACGTTCGAAGACATTTTAGAACACGATATTATAAAAGGCGCGCTCTTCCGCGCGCGGTTTCAGTTCCGGTTCAGGTGTCTACAGGAGCGGATGCAGTTTAGCGCAACCCGAAGAGTTTGTTTATGTTTGTGAACCGTTCACTTTGCTTTGGTTTTCGAATTTCTGAACTTGTTTGTGAGGAATACAGTTATCGTTTGGTAATTTTACGGACATATGTAATACATACTTTATAGTTAAGTGTAGATAAAATTGAACATAATAAACACAATTAATTAACTGTGTATGACTGATGACGATTATAACTTGTTAATACGTCGATAACAGTAATTAAAGTAGGTTTTCTAATGTTGCTGTTGTAATTCGTTCATTCCTGAATCTCTTTTACTAATTTAGGTGTCCTGAAGGATGTTAACGAATTCCCCCTGTTGATGATCTACGAGAAACAGAGAGATTCTCGTCGTCTCGGTATTTTCCCTAGCTTGGATTACCGCGGATTGTATTCGGTACTAGTCCAGCTCTTGGAAGTGACCCCTCTGGTTCAAAATGGAGTCGAAGGTACCTTCTTCAATAACTTAACTTTGTGTTGTAACGCCATAAAGTGAAGTTAATTGCAATTATAATATATAAATTGTTATGTATATTACAGCTTTCGGTCAGTCGCTCCTCTGCGCGCTTTTATGCGTTCTTCCGTTTCTGGAACACGAGCTGATAGAAAGCTTACCCAGTCTGGTTGCGTCGTCGATTGTTTTTCTGCCACCGTCTCTGCACGGGTTTATCGTCCATACCCTTTGCTACTATTTACTGCCCTTGGCTCTTGGTTCGTTGACATAATCATATCCTATATTTTTCGAAATTCAGGTTTGAATTAATGTTGGTAATTACAGGCAAAAGCAGCCAGCATGGGATGACGTCTACCATTGAATATTCCATACCTGGAATCATCATGGCTGTGTTACAATACACGGACAATTCAGGTAAAGTTAAAGTTAAATATTCATCATTTATGTACTTCTATTAATTACTGAATGATACTTTTGTTGTGTTATTAGTAGTTGGATAGATAGACAGACAGACAGACATATAGATATATAGACAGCAGATAGGTAGATATATAGGTAGATATATAGGTAGACATATAGGTAGATAGATCCATAGATAAATAGATAGACAGATAGATTGCTACATAGGCAGACAGACAGACAGATAGATAGATAGATAGACCTATAGTTAAATTAATAATATAATAGTTCAATTATGATTAGCTTGAAATAATTTTAAACATTTATTGCAGCTTTCCACTGTCAGCTCATGGAATGCTTGATGAGTTTCAAAGGAGACGTCGCCAAAGACCTTCTCTGCGTCGTGGCGTCTGGAACACTGAAATCGCGCGTTCCAGCATCTCACCTCCTCTTCTACTACTGGCCGGCACTGAATCCAACCCTGTACGACCGTCGAGGGGTCCACATCAAATTCAACGGTATTCACCACTCTATAGCTTGTTGTACCCTATAGTAACCTAGTTTCCGAGCTCTAGCCAAGTGTATAGGTTGACCTAGTTTAAGTAGGAATCAGTTAATGTTTATAGACGACCTTTTAGACTTGGTAGTGCTAGAATATCTTTCATCTTTCGTCTTCCATTCGTTGTCGAGTTCACTTCACTAGCACTGTCCTTTGATTTCCTAACCTGTCTTGTATCTTTCTGGTTTCTGAGTGTTTCAAGCCCCTTGTCTCTCACTGAAACCCGCCTTCACTAGGAGTCTCTATCAATGGTAAGACCGTCTCCACGGTTTACCAATTTCAATCTGATTCTAACTACTCTTTGTCACCTTTGTTTGCCGTGTTTGTTTTACAACTAACCAGGCTGGAAACCAATGAGCTGTCAGCGTGAAGGATGTTCCAGTTCCACTGGCGACGCCGATATAGTCAAGTTGTGCCTGGATCACCGTATCGCCGTCTCGCAGAGTAGTATTGAACCCGGGCCTATTCTCGGACTGTGCGAGGATTGCTCCGATGATATCAAGCGAAAGTACACAAGTAATAACCGAGAGGATAAAGGACTACCGTTGATTGATGTACTGCTACCGATGCAGCAGATATCGATACTGTGCGATAACAAGGTAACTTACTTTCATTACCTCTAATACTATCCTTTAACCTCCCTAAGTTAGTTATGAATGAAAGTTGTAACTATAGTTGCTTTCAAACATATTTCCGCATGTACCTTTTCAATTACGCGTTCCTTAATTAATTATTGGTTAATCGCATTTCAAAACAAATTATTTTGGCGGTTACCGCCGGAGAATATTATGATTCATCATGGTGTACAATTTCACAATAGTCCATTTACGTCTTAAATTATTATTACATTTTGAATTATTTATATATCTATTGTATTATTTATATATTAAAATAATTTTAATTTTGGCTAGTTACCATATTGTATGATAGTTAAGCTTTGAAACTTACATGCATTTTTTGAGAGTTTCGTTTTACCTATCTATCTACCTATCCTTCTATACGTCTATCCTTCTATCTATCCATCCATCTCTGTGTCTATCCATCCGTCTGTCGATCCGTCCATCTATCTCTCTTTCTATCTATATATCTATCTATCTATTACTCTATCTATCCAACTATCTGTCTAGTCTATACGTCTGTCTATCTGCCCATCTATCTGTCTACCCACCCATCTATCTATCTAACTATCTATCTATCTGTCTATCCATCCATCTATCCAACAATCTGTCTATCTCTATCGATCTATCTTTCTACATATGTATGTGTCTCTCTATCATCTACCCACTAGAGTTGCCGGTCTACTGAGAAGGCTGCGACCATAACGTGTTTCTCAGCCGAGTGCGCCGAATACAACGGACAGCGGCCCATCCGTTACTGCAGTCAGTGTCACTCGATCCGCCACAACAATAGACGCGGAGGAGATCACGTGGTGCATAGCAACGTGACATCCGTCTGGGAAATGGATGGCGAAATGCAGAGTTATACTGTCGGGGCCATCGTTAGGTACATTTCGGAAGTAACTGTTGATATTACTGACTGGAAGTATTTAAAAACATATAGTATTTTTAAATTGAGCAATCAAATTTATTATTTATATTATTAAAATTTATTATATCCACATTAATATAATATGTAATTTATAGTATAGTGAATTTAAAGGTATTAGGTACATATACTTATTTATTCAGCATTATAATTATAGTAACATAAAATAACATAACATTAAAGATATAAAAATATATAACCATCTGTGACGTAATATGTTGCGTCATAATTGCATACCTATAGGAAACAACAGCTTCAGAATGCAAAAGGCTCATAGCTATTTAATTGCAAGCAGGCCCTTCAGTTTTGCAATAAATGATAACGGACCCTGGCTTGAGCTTTGCCCTGCAGCTGTGCAAGCCAGCTGCTATATAGTAGAAGCCAACGTATAATCCATTATAGCTGTCCACATAGTAAAGAATTATAGTGAATCAACTGGTATTTACTTCAGTGGATCGTCCATTAAGCTAATTGCCGCTAGTATAAAAGCAAGTATCATGATAATATCGTAGGTATCCGACTAAATCAATATATGTTTACATATCATAGTAAATTACACATTCTAGAGTAGAAAAAAGGGGTCCTTGCTTGGGAAAACTTGTTTTGCTCATATCTCGCACAGTTATAAAGTTAAAGCAGTTAAAAAAATACCACTTGGAGACCTGCTAGTAGTTAACACACTAGTCAAGTTTCGTTAAAATCGGTTTGCTAGTTTTGCCAAAATAAAATCTTGAGTAGCACGATATTATGAACGATAGTTAGTGTTTCTCTGCGTGTCTATCTATCTATCTATCTATCTGTCTATCTATCTATCCTTCTATCCATCTGTCTATCTATCCATCCATCTATCTATCTATCTGTCTATCTATCTATCTATCTGTCTATCTATCTATCCTTCTATCCATCTGTCTATCTATCCATCCATCTATCTATCTATCTGTCTATCTATCTATCTATCTATTTATCTATCCATCCATCTAACTATTCAACAATCTGTCTACACGTCTATCTATCTATCTATCTGTCTACATATGTATCTGTCTCTATATCTCTATATCAGCTTGGGCATGTCTCAACTTAACTAATTCAATTGTCTTTATCTAAGGCTTTATGATCCTCAAACTGCCATAGGTATAACAACCCAAAAAATACCGCCTGTAGAACTACATGGACATAATAAACTGCTCAAGTTTCATGAAAATTGGATCGTTAGTTTATCCAAAACAAAAATCCAAAGGATTTTTGCTCTAGATTGCACGTGCAGGGCTGTTTATGTCGCCAAGACCTTGGGACAGAGCAAATGAGTGATTTGCGTGTCTTGCAAGACTTTCACTTTAATATCTCCCAATGCACGTCGTTCAGACTGTCTCTCTTCTTTTCTTCGGTCTCTTATATGGCCTGGTTTACATTCCCCAAACGATTGTGAAGCGAAGCTTGTGTCTGAACACAACCGAGCAATCCTTTTTTTGACGCGGCGGTACTTGACAGCAGTTTCCATATTTAGCGTCCTACTAGACATCGTGCAAACGGGCCAAAAAAACTGTCTGGAAACCATCCCTCAGCTTTACAATTTGTTGGTTCTTTAACAACTTATAAATGTCTATTAAGTTTTAAATAATAGTTCGATTAATTATAATGATTGTAATACTTGATCCTTATAATGATAAATGTTATATGTTCCATTACAGTTTGTTGAAAGAAGCCCAGCCGTACCACTTCGAGAAGAGCAACGACAGCACGGATCGTTTAACTCGAGCAGGACTGTGGCAAAGTGGCGAATTCAGTACCATTTACACCGTCTCCTTGGAGGATCGCCGGTTACTGAGTCGCTACGGGGTCTGGATCCTCGCCGCCCTGTGTAAACCGGTCCATGAAGCTCCCAAGCACGTCATTGGCCGTATCATTGGCGCTCTTTTCCATTGGTTTGATACCACAAGCTCGATCACAGACGGTAATAGTGCTGGTATCGATGGTACAGTTCGTTATATCCGGTTTTTTTCTTTTACACAGATCAGGCCGTCAGCGTACTGGAGCCTCTGAAATCTGATCTTCTTCACGAATGGGTCGTTCAGATGCAGAAGATCCAGTCCGATACCTTGGTGGAGTGTTTGCTACCCTGGCCTCCGTCGTACTGCCGTATAGGGGGCAACTGGGACGCTTACGTTTCCAAAGCCGAACACGTGAAAGAAGGATTCAACCGGCTTTTTTCGCTCGTCCCATATGATATCATCACCCCGGAACTGTGGAATGAGGTTATTCCGCACTGGCTGGAAGCTATTGTCAATATCGTAGCACAGGATGAATGGCCGGAATTCCGGATTACTTTGAAGTAACCCATATTACTACTGATCATTCTTGATCAGACCTCTTAATGTGTATCGATGTAACGATGATTATTACAGCAAACTACTTGATGCCGACATGAGCCCTCTGGGTTTCGACGCACTGCAGATGTACAAGTTCTTCTCCGTGAGGTTTCAAGCGACGGGTCTTGAAGTGCAGGAACAGGCTTTAAAATGGGTGCAGTTACTATCCTCTCTGCAAATCGCCGTCCCCATAGTGCTGCTGATCAACATCTTCCAAGAAGGAGTGACCACCTGCAAGGTTGACAGCTCGGATGAAGTTGCAGACCAGGGTAATTTGTCAAGTTTCTCTGGCTATCATTATTTGTATTTGATATTATTTTAAATAAAATCAGACGCTGACGAGATCCGACCGATATCACCGGAATCGATGCGCAGTTCAGCTCGCCTGGACAGCTCGGCTAGTTTGAAAGAGAAGTGTCTCGTCTGCCATGTTCTCATGCTCGACGTCCTGTTACAACAACTGGAGCTGCAAGAAGTCGAAGCCAATACCGGACTGAATACTTCGTCGATCCCTCAGATGTGTCTGACTCTACTGAAGGACATGCTGACCACACGACAGCAGATGCTGCACAGCTGCAATGCCGCCGATTGCAATCTCTGTTCCCTGCTGACCTATTGGTACGAACTAGCGGCTGAGCTGATCTCTTACTTCGCCCCTCTACAGGCTACTCGGGTCAATGAGGTCATAGACGACGATATCTGGGTTGAAACTGCACCCATGGCGCAGCCGATGAACCAGGCAGACAAGAAGGGCTTCGACGAAAACAAAGAGGAAGAAGTGAAACTGTCCGTGGCAGAAATCAAGAGCGCTGTGCAGAATATGGCGGCACCTGCTGTAAGTAGCTCTTTTACGTATTACACTACTTGTTATGTCTTTCATACGACCTATAATTGACCGAGGGGTTTAGATAGTTTATAACTATCTTGAGTTTTAATCACTTGATCGAAATTAAATTATTACAGTTAATTAACCAATGGAGAAGCAAAGAGTCTTAACTATTAAATTTTCAGTTCATCTAATTTGTGATGTTTGATTGCGTAACTTCTGATTGATGTGATTCCAGGTGCTGACAGCTAAAATGGAGACCGTCTCCGAGCTAGATGTCGCCCCGATCCTCCCAGAGGAGCGTGTTGTTAAAGCCGTAGCCAAAGCCGTTACACTGACAGAGATGGACGTTGCTAGTGCTACGGCTGAAGTAGCGCACGCCACACTCATGGCAGACGGGGGTGACGTCCCAGTGCAGACCGAGGGCGAGAACCAGCAGAACTACTGGATAACATCGGCTGGCAAGTTTAAATTCTCCCTGGAAGAACTACCCAACGAGCTGCAGCTGATTTACGCTTTCCTCAAGGAACTGTTTCATATTAACCGACCGGACGCTCAGCGTCATCTACTGAGATGCGTTGAAATCATTTGCCTGCACTGCGAGGCCCTGACTAAAGCTGCTCGAGACCATCGTGGCTTCCTCATCTGGGCCCAGGAGAACCTAACCGTAGCGCAGTTATGGAACATTCTGGAGAGTCGCACCTCTCACGTCAGTCAAATCGCAGTATCTCTGCTGCTTCACTGTTTGACTCTTCCGGGTGCCAGTGATGTCTTCTGGAAGATCATGGAAGCCGAGTATCACGACCGCGACTGGAAAGTCCGCTTCTCGGCTGTAGAGAGAACCGTCATGGTGTTCCAGTTCATGGATACGGCAGCGGTCCGTCAGAGTCTGATTCTTCAGTCGGTGCTGTGTAACGCTTACTGCTTCCTGATATCAAGGTCGGAGGATTCCAACACAGCTGTATGTCACAGGGCGATCCTACTTCTGGATAACTTGAATGATACTGCACTGAAGACTCTATGCTGGTGCCTGGAGCAGCAGTTCGACAACTTCATCGCAGACCGTCCTTTGCTGATACAGTCAGTCTTGGTACTGTTGAATCATCCACCCTTGGCTAAGCGCAGGATTCTCTCGTGGAAGTTTTTCCTCAATCGCTTGGATGCGATGTTTCTTGAAGCGCAGCTGGCTCTGCAGAAAACCGGCGAAATCGCGTACCCTCGCGATCTGAAGAACAGCGACTTGAATAGCGAAGTTTTCGCCAAAAAATTGCAACGAGCCAAAGACGCTCTAAAGCGAAATAATCCGTCCGGCCATCCGGGGATACGCAACGCCATGCGATCCTTAAACTGTCTGAATACGGGATCGAGTTTCTACAAGAAACCGGGACCGTTCCCTTCGGCCAGTCAGTCGAAAACTCAACCGGAGAAGAGCGAGAAACCCTCGGAGAAGTCGTACAGTCGCCAGAGTAGTGCGGCGGTACTTAAACAGCGTGGATCACGGACGGGATTCGGCATCGACGGTCACGTGAAAGGCTCGCAGGGATCTAGCGATGATGCCTACCTGGTTATGCTGATGCAGAAGTGTGCGGAAGCTGACGATTTTGACGGAGAAACGCAACACCTGCTTGTTAGCGCCTTCATGCAGTTTATAGCAAAGCCGGAATTCTCCCAACTGAGTGACGATAAATTCCAAGTGAAGATACAGAACCTTGTGCTGAAACATATCAGCCTTCTGCTAGGATATAGCCCCCTTGACAGGGCGTTCTTTATAACACCTCAGANAGTTTAAAATCACGAACACAAAAACTGAATTAAATTATAGCTACGTAAGTACTGTACTGTGGTGCAGAAAAGAAAGCAATGGAGACAAACTATTCCTCGGTGAGGGTAGTACTATGTTTTTATCATCGTTCATTACATATATAGATTGTTCAAGTTAATTTTTTTTGTCTCAAAACAAGATGTTCATCAATCTTCAATGCGTTCCTATCGTCGCTACCGCAAGTACTGGACCACAACCTGCCCATCGGAACGAACCTTCTTCCCTTGATACTCTCGATGCTGATATTCAGCCCTACTCCTCCTTCGCAGCATAACTATTCAGCATATCAACAGTTCCAGACTGTTATCAATTACGGATCGACGGGCAATTTTGGAATCTCCATTGGGAATAACGGGTACACAATCTAGAGCACCAACCACCAAGTGTAGGGTTATTGCTCCTACATATTCAAAGTTATGGCAACCCAAAGAGATACTGAACATAAAAATAAGAGTACTTAATGTACTGTTAAACTGTTAATTGTACTGTTGATATATTGTTACTAATGTGCTTAATCTTAAGTCGTGCTTAAAGTTAACCTTGAAAAATCATTTGAAAGGGGCAACGATAAACAGTTAATCAATCGCGAGTACAAACCCACCTACTCCCTCTGGTACCTGGAGACGTTCCCGCGCCGGATGTGGCTGCAGGCCGTCCTCGTCATCTTATACAAAGTACTTTTCAACTTTTAGTAATTAAAGTTAAATTCTGATCTGGATTATTCTCTTAAATTCCAGTACCGCTACGATCAACCGAACATTGCCAGCCAGATGCACAGTATCGTCCGCATCGTTCTAAACACTCTGGAGGCCCAGTTCCACTACTGCCATCGACAAGGGATACCCATTAACACTCCGTCGACACACGGCAACCAGATGAGCAACGTGAATGCCTCGAGTAACATTGCTGGTATGAGGACTAGAGATACGAGCCAAGCCTCGTTCGCCTCAGAACTTGATACTTCGGTGACGGAACATGAAGCCGACTCGGGACGAACATTGAAAGCTTTAGCAGGTGAGGGCTGAACTTGAATGAATAGTTGCTCGTTTTATAATAACTTAAAAGGCTTTCAAAATAAGTTTGTAATTGTAACGTTACTACCTTCTTGTTTATTCACGTGATCTGTGTTACATAGGTCAGAGGCCGGGAGTTGTGGGACAAGGAATGGGTAGCGTTTTGGGCATCGCAGGATTGGGATGGGGTCCTACGAGTACTCAAGTACAAGTGCAGGTGCAAGTGAGTTGATCCAACATTTCTCGTTTGTTCGGTTATACTGCTGATTGGTTAGATGGTGAGCGCATATATTCCGACTTAGAGTTTTGAGTTTGTAAGTTGTATCATTTGTTGGAATTCATTCATGACTGCAATTGTCGTTAAGTCTTCAAACATTTGATGGTCTCGTAACTTAAGCTGTTGCTGTTTGATTGCTGATTGGTCAATCTCCTCGCTAGTTTGTCCGATCTGCCAGTTCCTATGTGTACAGTCAATGCACTAATAGCCGATTATTACATATATTATACATGTCATGTCAAAATCATATATGTATCATATGTGTAATCAATATGTATTACAGTACGTGTGTGCGAGTCGTTACATAAATTGTTGTCAATAGCCGAAGCCGCATTTGGGAGGACGTCGTGAATTGACCAGCAGCGTTTCCAGCGAAGGCGATTTCGAAGAGGCTGACATTGACGGCATCGAACTCGAGGTCATTCCTGAAAGCCCCAAGGGTCAGCGGGGCGAAAATGACACTGAAACTGAAAGCAATAAGGAATCCTTTAATGACCTGGAAGTGTTCGCTGATCCGGCTCTCCAGCAGGGACACGTAGCGTCCGACTTGGCCATTGCCGCGTGCGTGAAGCATCCGCCCGTAGTTTATGAAGCTCACCTCGTCGTCACCGCCGGCAAGGAGAAGAACGATACCGAAGCCTCGCCCGGCAAATTACGCCAGCGGAAGAAGGGCGTCGCTGTTCCGCCAGAGATTCCAATCGAACTGCAGAAACTAGCGCCGGAACCGTCTTGGCCCCAGCAGTGGAATACCCACCCACAGGTTAAGGTCAAGCAGAGTGCTTTGAGGACCGGAGAAGACTGCGTCTACGATCGGTGAGTGTCTAACCTATCTATCTATCTGTGAATTTATCTATCTATGTATCTATCTGTCTATCCATCCATCTAGCTATCTGATTATCTATCTATCAGTCTATCTGTCTATCGATCTATCTACCTATCTATTATTATTCTGTCTGTTTATCTATTTAACTATCACTCTTTCTTTCTATCCACCCATCTACTTTTCTGACAATCTACTTAACTATAATATATATTTATGTTGTCTATATGTCAATCAATCCGTCTATCTATCAGTCTATCTCTTTATCTCTTTATCTGTGTATCTATCCTCTGTTCCTAGTTCTTATCCATCTGCCTTTCCATCCATCTAACTATCTGTCTATCTAAGTATCTATCTATCTGTTTGTCTATTTATCTATCAATCTTTCTTTCTATCCATCCATCTGGCCATCCATCTACTTTTCTGACAATCTACTTCACTATATTATCTATATATGTTGTCTATATGTCAATCAATCCGTCTATCTAACTTCCTAACCATCTATCTATCTATCCGTCTACTAAACGTAATTCGCGTAAAAGGTGTTCGAAATGCGGCGCTGCAGCCGAAGAATTCAGCGAAGAAGAAATGGGTCTCTGCCTCGTCATCCTCTCTACGTACATCCATCGCGAGCCAACACTAGCCGCACCCCTGATCCCTGAAGTCCTACGTTGCGTTTCCAAGTATACAAACTTAATTATTATCCATAATAACTTAAATATAATTTGATATAATTACATAATTCAATGATTAATTCATTCAGCAGTTATAATATTAATGTAATTATCGAAATAAAAAATGTGTATGTCTAGAGTTTAAATGTATAAATAAACAAAAATGATTCGTACGCACATTGATAGACATGCGTAGATAATAAAATGTAATTAAACTTAATAGGTATAAGTCAATGGTGCTTCAATAACTGGACTTGAATTGATAAAACTAGGTTGGCAGGTAGCACTACCTACAGCTGGCAAATGGGTAGCAATACCTACATCCCGGGTAGCGTCAACAGCACGGCTCGACAGTTCCTGCGATGTGTGTTGCACCAGCTGACACCGAATAGAGTTTTCTTCCAGCTGTTCCAGACTCAGATTCCAGGTTACCAATGACATTCCAGCTTAATCTTTCAACAAGGAAATTAAGTTTAAATAAAAACCCACTTGGCGAAAACTACCTAATTACTTAATTTACGTCCTGCCAGAGTCGTTCAAGATGCAGTTTTTCCGGACCATATCTTCGGCGCTGACGGATTTCGTGGAACTCAATCCGGTAGCACCTCTACAGCTCCTGTTCGAGGTTCGCTTGTCTTTATACAAAGTCATACTGAGCTCATTGGCATTTCATGGGAAAATTCACAAGTTAACAAAAGTTCTGATGTTTCCTTTGCAACTACTAGTCGCTGAACGAACAGAAACAGCTTTCGTGCACCTCGCTCAATACGATCCTTCCAAACGCGGCTTGCTACTTCGAGTGCCTAACGCTGGACGTTCCTGCCGCATCGTGGACGACCGTCCTGCCACCGATGGAGGTTTTCTTCAATCGGTTGGTGTTGCTGCTTCCTTCCATGTCGGGCAGCCAATCGAACGGGCTGCTGCGTCTGATGATCTGCGCTACACGAGTCTGTGCCATCACCAACCTGCGCAGTATCCTGGAACCCTTCACCAAGATCATCGTGTACATTCTCCTGCACTGGAACTTTCAGTACAAGCACTTGGTAGAATTGTGCAGTGTCTGCTACAAGGCGTTCAATAAGGTGAGCCTAAGTCTAAACCTCACTATCGAATCTAATTTTACCCTCATGTTTAATTATAACATCATAAAGTTTAATTCCGTTTCTACATTCATTATCTCTGGTTAATTGAATGTTATTCTCTGTATCCTAGGAAAAAGAGAAGTTCACCTTCACTCGAACCGTCGTCGACGAGTTGATCCTAGCGCTGAAATTCAAATCGGTTCTTCCGGACACGACTTTCGCGCTCCTCATCCACTTCGTCCTGCAAGTAAGGCAACCATTAATGTTGTATTACATTACAAAATTACATCAGTATCAATGTAATGTATGATTAGATGTATTAGGTCTATTCGCAATTAGAGATTCATAGAGATTCAAATCATCTGTTACGATGTAGGACGCAGGAGGAAGCCTTCCACCCAGTTCGGTACTGGAAAATGACAGCAGCGGTCACGGTCCAACCAATCAGAGTTGCCAGGATCCTCTGTTGGTCCCGCCTCCCACGGGAGCCTTCGATTGCATCCGGCCGCACCTGAGCGACATTGCGGAATTCCTCTCAGACGTCCATACGTTAACTAAATTGAAGGTTAATTTGCATTCCAGTTGAGAACTTACCCTTTAAAAAACATTATACTATAAACTAATTAACCCTGTGGAGCTAATTAACTTACTGAATTAACAAAATGTTTTACTAATCCAAACTGACTGGATAAATGCGAAAATTGTAAATTGGAAATTCTGTTGAAAGTTATAAATTTACTCAAATTCTAATTATCTTGAAATGCTATTTAAAGTAATTTTTGTAATTTTGGAATTTTTTTTTACAATTGGAAATTCTGCTGTACACAGGAATGTTGGCAATAAAAATTTGTTAATTGAGTAAATTTTGAAGGCGGTTGTAATTGTACCTTAGAGTGTGACCCGAGCATCAAGTCCAGGACCCGGTCTGCACGAAGACACGCTGGGAGGAACGATCAAAACAGGTGCTGCCCAGTTACTGGCCCTCGAATTGGCCAAAAACAGTGGCAAGGATACCCGCTGCATCCTCAGATACCTACCTTGGCTGTACAACCCTCCGTCAGCCATCCAACAAGGGTATTTAGATTAGATTAATTACATATAACGTAATATAAGATAGCT
>JAIQCU010001685.1:0-18388 GCA_022114935.1 Leptestheria dahalacensis
GAGGAGCAGCTGCACATCCTGCAGGCCAACTTCCTGCTCGACTCGAATCCCGACGGTCAGGATCTGGAGCGGATCGCCAACCTGACCGGCCTGTCCAAGCGAGTCACTCAGGTCTGGTTCCAGAACATGAGGGCGCGCCATAAGAAACATCTCACCTCGGCCAGTTCCACTTCCAGTTCGGGCGCTAAAAGTAGACGGAACAATAACCCAGGTTCGTTTTTTCCATTAATAGACATATACTGAACTAGGATTCAGTTGAGCGTAGTAGCTAGTTCAGTAGACGGTTGATTATCCTTGAGGTGGTTAGTGTACTACAGGATCAAGTTCAGCCCAGTAGCTGGTTCAATAGATGGTTGGTTATCCTTGAGGAGACATACTGTACTATAGGATTCAGTTTAGCTCAGTAGCTAGTTCAGTAGATGGTTGATTATCCTTGAGGAGACATATTGTGCTATAGGATCCAGTTCAGCTCAGTAGCTAGTTCAGTAGACGGTTCAGGTTCTATTTTTCCTTGATGAGATGTATATTGTACTAGGATTCAGTGAAGCTCAGTAGCTAGTTCAGTAGACGGTTCAGGTTTTAGTTTTCCGCGATGAGACGTATATTGTACTAGGATTCAGTGAAGCTCAGTAGCTAGTTCAGTAGACGATTCAAGTTTTTGTTTTCCTTGATGAGACGTATATTGTACTAGGATTCAGTGAAGCTCAGTAGCTAGTTCAGTAGACGGTTCAGGTTTTAGTTTTCCACGATGAGACGTATATTGTACTAGGATTCAGTGAAGCTCAGTAGCTAGTTCAGTAGACGATTCAAGTTTTTGTTTTCCTTGATGAGACGTATATTGTACTAGGATTCAGTGAAGCTCAGTAGCTAGTTCAGTAGATTGTTCAGGTTTTCGTTTTCCATTATGAGACATGCATTGTACTTAAGATTCATCATAGTTCAGTAGCTAGTTCAGTAGATGGTTCAGGTTTTCGCTTTTCTTGGGTGAGATACGTATATTATATTGCACTACGATTCAGTTAATAGTTAAGTTTAAAGTTTACGTTACAACAGTAAGTACGTACAAGTAAGAATACATATATATGTAGTTAGTAAGTATACTATGGATGGAATTACAAGTTAACTAAAGAGTTATTTAGTTTCTCACCATAGACCTACTACATTTATTCAAACAGGGCTTCATTGCTTCTCAAGTTGGTATAAACAAGTTCATCACTGTTAATCACCGTCCTAATCACTGGTTGTTTAGAAGAAAAAAGCCATAACGGCCTTTCATATTACGGAGTTATTGACGAGGGAATCTTGACGGTATATATATATAGATACACTCGACAAAGAACTGAATTGCCAGAGAACATATGTTTAGCAATCAAGAGTCTCTTTTTCATCATGGAAGAACCTTGATACTGGACACATTGGTTTTTCCTTCTCGTTGTGTCAGTGTAGTTGTCTGAATCGGTCGGGGAAGTACTCCTTTCAGGCTATTGTTCAGTAGACTGCAGTTATATGTTTGATATTTTATTCGTGTTGTATAGCTTCGACATCGGCCATGAGTTCCAGTTCCGACTCGCTGGAACAGAAGCGACTGGAAGGTAGCAGCTCCGCCGATCAGCCCGGTTACAGCTTACACTTGCTCTACTCGTACACTATGCAAACACCTGGTACGTACACTCCTTTCTCCTCCGTTTTATATTATACTATCTTCTTTATAAATTTAATTGTAATTAAATTAACTTTTTTGAAAAACAGATGGCGGAGAATCGTCTAACGACAGCGTGATGCGGTCAGTGCGAGGAGACATGTAAACATTCCTGTTTTCCAGTTGTACAATCCAATTTACGAAAAATCTGTTATCTTAATTTCGCATTTTCCGCCGTTTCCATAGTAACACAGATAAAACAAGGCAAGGTTAAATCATGTCACATTAAAAACCGGCAGTACTTGATGGAGACAGGAACTGCTGAAACTGCTGATATTCGCCCAAATTCAACAGTCAGCAGGTCCTTCCTTTTGACCGTTGCTGTCAAGCGTTCTAGTCTTGTACACAAACTCAGCCCCCCCGCCCCCCCCCCCATCTTGTTCGTCTGAGCTTTAAGATTCTCGAATTCTCACTTGTGTTATATATCGAAGTATAGTGTGTCGTCTCTGCTTCTCGTCGACATGTTAATGACATGTCAAGTGGTCATCAATCGGTTTTCGGTTACAAGACAAAGAAATAAGCAAATTGACCTGTCATTGACATGTCGAGACGATAATGATCCTCCGTGCGAACAACCAGCAGGTGGAGGAGCTGCTGAACGAGCTACTGTGCTTAACCTTCTGCCTGCTGAATCTGGGTGAGTATCAGCAGTTTCAGCAGTTCCTGCTGGTAGACCTGCTGGTTTTGGCACTGGGGAACTTGAAGTTTGGTTGTTGATTCAAAGAGAACATTCCGATTGACGTTCCCTCCCGAACAGAAAACAGAACTCATATCAATGATTAATGACGTAAGATTTGAAATTTGGATCTTCATTCCCGCGTATTAACCCCGCCCCGTCCGTCTTTTTTTATTGGTCACTAAATTTTTGGCGATTATTTTATGAAATTCTGTTGTAAAGTTTTGAATTGACTTTTTGAGTTTGAAGAAAGATACGTATATAGAAGGAAGTGTTGATTTTTCTCTGTGTTTGTCATTTCGATATGATACTGAGTTTTGGTGTTTCTGTATATAGTATTTTGAAAAGGATAATAACGAAGGACTTGTTCATATAGGTTAAATAAACGTTCTTGTTTCATTTCTGCAAATGTCTTTGTGGATGTGTATTGATGGTAGTTTGCGGACTGGTTAGACTAGGTGAACTTTTAACTGCGTGGTATTTTATTCAGTCGCTTTAATCGTTGGTGTTATTCATATTACCTAAATTTATCGACGAGTCTATGGTGTCTATGTATCTGTCAATCTATCTATTGGTCGGTCTGTCTATCTATCTGCCCATATCTATCTATCTATTTGTCTGTCTTTCAATCTGTCTGTCTATCTCACTGTCTATTTAACTATCTATCTATCTACTATCTATCTATTTATCTTTATTTATCTATTACCTATCTATCTGTCTATCTATCTATCTATCTATCTATCTATCTATCTATCTGTCTATCTGTCTATCTACCTACCTTCCTACCTATCTATCTATCTATCTATCTGTCTATCTGTCTATCTATTTAACTATCTATCTATATGTCTCTATATCCACCCACTCATCTGTCTATCTATACATGTGGTATCTCGTTAATAATTACAGCAAAAAATTTGGCTATCATCTTCTTAATCAAATGCAATTAGTATTTCACTGAATTTATGTACAATAAAAATATGATTAAACCAGTCAAGCATAATTTCTGCAGTCCCGCTCTCACCATTGCGAAACTTGTCATTCCTATACTTGTTTCCATCTTTTAAAACACAGATATTTCTTAGCAACTTTACCATTAACACACTGTTAAAATCTCATCAAAGTACAACTTGTATCATCACAAGTATGTCAACTGTTTAAACCTGTTTCAAACTGGCGCCATTTTCCTTCTCTATCAAAACAAGCCGACCAGATGTAAGGGAATCAAAAAATAGAAAATAGAAAAAATGGTCAGGGGAGAGAAAGAATTTAATTCCGGGTATTTCGTTAAAAAGAAATAGATGATAAAAAGGAGGAGGAGGAGAAGGTTTTGGATAAGTTTCTTTCACCGAAGACAAGCAGTTAAGACTCCCTGTAGTTTACGCACGACGATTTGTGGAAGAGATAGCCATCGACCAAGCAGGCCGCACACAGGTGTTACAAAACCCCGCAGTTTGCTTAATTCCTCCACTAACCAGTTCCATTATTATTTTATTCCTATCCAAATATCATTTAATGTCTTACAACTCTACTAATGTCATCTTATATATAAGTATGATGCTGAATCGTATAAATTAAGAGGTTAAAAAGGATAGATTCTTTATAGATCAGATAGATTAAGGGATAGGGATTTCGAGTGACTTTGGAAGTCGACTAACTCAACTATAGAGATTTGGCTAGTCTTGTCGAATCGACTCGGTGACTTTGGAAGTCGACTAACTCAACTTGAGATTTGGCTAGTCTTGTCGACTCGACTTGGTGACTTTGGAAATCGACTAACTCAACTTGAGATTTGGCTAGTCTTGTCGACTCGACTCGGTGACTTTGGAAGTCGACTAACTCAAGTTGAGATTTGGCTAGTCTTGTCGACTCGACTCGACTCGGTGACTTTGGAAGTCGACTAACTCAACTATAGAGATTTGGCCAGTCTTGTCTACTCGACTCGACTCGGTGACTTTGGAAGTCGACTTACTCAACTATAGAGATTTGGCTAGTCTTGTCGACTCGACTTGGTGACTTTGGAAGTCGACTAACTCAACTTGAGATTTGGCTAGTCTTGTCGACTCGACTTGGTGACTTAGGAAGTCGACTAACTCAAGTTGAGATTTGGCTAGTCTTGTCGACTCGACTCGACTCGGTGACTTTGGAAGTCGACTAACTCAACTTGAGATTTGGCTAGTCTTGTCGACTCGACTTGGTGACTTTGGAAGTCGACTAACTCAACTTGAGATTTGGCTAGTCTTGTCGACTCGACTTGGTGACTTAGGAAGTCGACTAACTCAAGTTGAGATTTGGCTAGTCTTGTCGACTCGACTCGACTCGGTGACTTTGGAAGTCGACTAACTCAACTTGAGATTTGGCCAGTCTTGTCGACTCGGTGACTTTGGAAGTCGACTAACTCAACTTGAGATTTGGCTAGTCTTGTCGACTCGACGTTGGGCTGCGTATCATCGACTTTGACTCGACTCGACTTGAAGACCAAGGCCGTCGACTCAACTCGACTCGGACCCAAGTCGATTCCTGTCGTTGACATGACTATTTCTATCCGTCAAATGTAACTACATCTCATTCTTATATACAAGTTAGTCTAGTAAACGTTATGTCTTAACTATTAAGCAATTAGTTTTAAAAGTTGTATTAAAACAGCATCAGAATTATTTAATGTTGACAAAGATGGGAGTTATTATCTTATCATGGACGAAGGGTTGCATCCATTGACGTCCATTGGCGAAGTCGTGCTCTCATTGAACGCTGGACCCAGCAGAGCACGAATTCTCTTGTTCGACTACAAGTGGGGCATTTCTTGGGAAAAAAAACTTATTGGCTGCAAAGTTTCTAACTTTTTTTTAATTTTTAAATTTTGGTAATTTTGTATTTTTTAATTTAAAAAAAAATTCTGGTCTTTCAGTGTTTCGGTATACAGAACTGTGTGCAGGTATGTATCGAAGATGATGGGCGTCGCGCGCATGCACTGCGAGATGCTATCTCGACCCACCGCTGCTCAATTTACAGCCGTGATGCTGTAAATTTCATCATCCGATGCACAAATCGCCCAAAAAGGTCACTCTCTCCAAATCGTTCCGTCTGTACAGTCCAGCCCCCCCCACCCCACAGAAAAAAGGGTTCTGAATGGTGGGAAATTATGATTTTTTCCCCAACTTTGGGATTTTATTCTGGCTAAACTTACAGTCTTATTTGAATGAAACTTTACTAGTGTATAAAGTACTAGTATTTGTACATTCAGTATTTTTTTGGTTGCTTTATCTTTGAAAACTTGGGTGTTATAAGCGATCAACTTTTCCCCAGGAAGAACCCTTTTTTTTACTGCTCTAGACTGTACACCTTTTCTGTGTGCTAAAGGAAATTTTTAAAAATAAATATCCATCTCTATAGAAAGGATTCTGGTGAATTTTGAACAATTGAAGAAATGAGTAAAAAAAATAAAAATTTTAATAAAGAAATAAACAGAAATAAATTGTGGGCTTGGTTCGACGCAATAACAAAGAAATGAGGATGATGAACGGTTTTTAAAGGTCGTAAATTTTAAAGTAAAGATAATTTATGGTGATGTAATTAATGTATTTGTGTTTTTTTAGTTTTTCCAGGGAGAGTAGAGGGATAGTTTCGGGTTGTTTGTCTCAAACGATGCGGATTGTTTGGAAGTGGTGCAGTAACTGGGTGGCGCTCAAAATGGCGGTGGTTTGGGGATGAACGTTAGTCTGGTTGAAGAGTTTATTGGTAATTTGATAGGATAATTAAGTAGGTAGATTGATAGACAGATCGATAGGTAGGTAAATACGTTAGCAGACGGATAGATAGACAGATTGATAGGTAGATATGTAAACAGTTAGGCCGATAGATAACAGACAGATAGATAGATGGATAGATCCTTCCATCGATCGGTGCGATCGTTAGGCATAGGTAGATAGGTAGATGGATTGATAGATAGGTGTAGGTAGTCATATAGATGGATAGACATATAGATAGATAAGTAGATAGATAGATAGATAGTCGGTTAGATGAATAGATAGATAGGTAGGGAGACATATAGATAGATAGATAGATAGTCGGTTAGATGGATAGATAAATAGGTAGGTAGACATATAGATGGATAGACATATAGATAGATAAGTAGATAGATAGATAGATAGTCGGTTAGACGGATAGATAGATAGGTAGGTTGACATAGATGGATAGACATATAGATAGATGGATAGATAGATAGATAGACATATAGATGGATAGACATATAGATAGATAAGTAGATAGATAGATAGATAGTCGGTTAGACGGATAGATAGATAGGTAGATATATAGGTAGGGACGACACATATAGATGGATAGATGGATAGATAGATAGGTAGATAGTCGGTTAGATCGATAGACAGAATAAACTATTGGCGAGTCTTCGACAGTCTAAGACTGTAACTTTAATGTCAAATCAACAAGAGCTAAATTACTATCATAACTTCACTAGCTATTACATACAACTTGAATATATCATACTCTCTTATTAATACTATAAGGTATACATTAATGTTAATTAATAGCAAGCGTATAGCCACGTTGTAACACTACGTCCATTTGTCAAATAGAAGCGAAAAAATTAAACTTAAACTGAATTAAGTTAAGAGACAGAGAGAGATGGTAAATCTAAGTGTATAGAACCGGAATGCTTTGAGAGAAAAGGTCCAACGTTTAAGAGAGCGGCTAATAGTTATTCTGGCTGAATATTTCTCCCGAATAGTTCATAGAGAAGAGGATGAAAAGGCGAACCATAGGACGATTCCGTGTCCTCGCAGTGAAAAGCCGCAGCTGATTTATTAAAACGGCGCCCCTTGTATGTAGCCCCAGTGAGAAATGACCCGCCGGACGGATCCTCCAGGAATGCGCACAATTCAGTCCCTCTCCAGTCGCTTATTGCATCACTCTTAACCTGCTTGTATATACTTAATACTAATCGTATCTAATCATTCACATAATGTGTATTTGATTTGACTCTGGTTGGTATATTGGACGGTGGAAGTTGTCGTTTCCAGCTGTTGTTGTTGCTATACTGTTGTTGTTATAGTTATTAAGTCAAAACAACTTCGACTGCAACCTGTAATTGGTTTGAAGGGTAAAGGTTGTATAGGTTCCAAGATGTTGTTGCTGCTGTGTTAGTTTGAGAAGATTTCAATGGCTATTAGTTTAGTTGGATTGCTTGTTGCAAAGTTGTTGTTTTGGTGCTGTTGTTTGTTAACTGTTGTTGTTGTTGTTGTTGTTGTTGTTGTTGTTGTTGTTGTCTAATACAACAAAGTATTAGTGATGCATGTTCAATTAGTTATCGATAGTTGGAGCGAAAGTTTTGAAAGTTCACTGTTGTTGTGTTGTATATATCTGAGTTGCAACTTGTATGTTTCAGATACAGTTACTTCTCTAATAGTTATCATTTTATTAAGTGTTACGTACTATTCGTCCTCATATTTATAATTTAATTAGATTATTGTACTTGTTATGATAACTCACATTAAACTTAAGCGAGAATAAACGCTGAAAAAATACAAATAAGGTATGACAGGTAAGAGCGAAAGGGCCAGAATCTAAAGATCCGGGGTGGATCTGACCAAAAAATCCGGTCGGTAGAGAGAGAGAGATAGGAGAGGAACATCACCATGGCAGCAGTTAGAAGTCAGTGGCCCGTGGGCATATTATCAGATCCCAACCGGCCCCAGAACCCATCATCTATATAGCTGTCTATCTGCCTATCTGTTTATCTCTCTATCTATCCATCCATGCATTCATTTATCTATCTATCTATCTATCTATCTATCTATCCATCTATTTATCTATCTATCTATCTATATTTCTATCTATCTATATATCTATCTATCTATCTGTCTATGTATCTATTTATTGTCTATCTGTCAAGCTGTCCATGTACCCCTACAGTTATCTATCCATTTATCTGTCTATGTACCTGTCTATCTATCTATCTGTCCATCTAACCATGCATCTATCTGTCTATCTATCTACTTACTTATCTGTCTATATATTCATCTAACATGTATGTAATTATCTATTCTTCCTTCCTACCTGTCTACGTATCATGTATCTATCCATCTATCTATCTATCTATCTATCTGCCACCTATCTAGCTCTCTATCTTTCCATCCAGTGTGTACCTTATCTGTGTGCCTACGTCAATTGGGTTCTGGGGCCGGTTGGGATCTGATCTTATGCGGACCGTGGACGGTCCAACAGCCGGCGGGGGCCCATCGAACAAAAACTCCACCGGGGGGCCCACCGGAGCGTTTCGCGGATCGTCGCTTCTTACCTCCACCAGCAGACAGCCGGTCAACGACAAAAAGCCCCCGGTACCACATAACAAAATGGTTGAAACTTTTACAACTTTATACCATTTAAACTTATCGTTCAATTTGTTGAAAAATTTCCCATTAGATCCAAGTACGTAAGATTAAATACCGAGTAAAATTTCACACCTAGAAGATTATAATATTAAGAGTTACGAACAAAATACCTCAAAGCCTTACTATTTTTATCTTTAAATAAATTTATATTAAAACTTATATTCTAATTAATAACTTAATGGCTATAATCATTAGGAAATTAATACTTTTACTTTAATTATTAGGAAAAAAGGAATACTGTTTACGAGATAAGGGCTTCATGGTTTTCGGCTTGTATCTATTAAAGTTACATCGATATAATAATGAAAATTTAACTGTACTATCACCTTGTATACAACAATCTGTTAGTAAATTTTCAGTTGATTCGGATGAATAGTTTTGCTGTTTTTAAATGTCAAAGTATAAGATTCAATGTCAATTAGACTCCCGAGGAAACTTTCCATAACTTCCCTCGGAACTTTAAGAAAAAAGGGGTTGGCAACTTTTCTTTAAAAAAAAACGTTCAAGTTGTAGCGGACCACCTGTTTATCAATAGAAGTCGGGTTTCTTGATATTTCCCACACAGTGGGAGATTTTTATCCCTTTCCCTGGCGATTTCATAGCCGATGGTAACAATGCAAACCGCCCGTCTGTCGAAGCTATCTATCTAACTATCTATCTAACCCTAATGTCTATCAGTATGTCTGTATATCTAGTGATACTACATCTATTACCATCGATGACATCCGCTGGTGTCACAAGCACCCAGTACGAAGACCAGCAGTTCAACCGCAGCTCTGTTTCCAGTCTGGAACAACTGCTGAAACTGCTGATATTCACCCAAATCCAGCAGGCAGCAGTCCATTGATAAATCCGTTGATTGATCAAAACAGAATAGTATAGTTAACCTTCATCCATTACAATCAAACTGTTTAAGTCCGATATTTTAGCAATGCGGATACTCCGGAAGGAATGGTTCTGCTTGACCTTTGACCTTTCGTGGGCCCCTGTCTATATTCTGCTGGGAGGGAGTGATCAGGTGACAAAAAGGGCCCAAGAAACAAGACAAGCAAGGTTTTGGCGGTTGAGGTTTTTGCCGGTCCACTGATCTTTTGTCACTTGACACACTGGGCTAACATCAACGCTTGACTGCTTCAACATGAGGAAAAAGCCCCTCAATAGATTTCTTTCATGCCTTAATAGACTTCTGAAGTCCTACTGGGGGCCCCTTGCTGTCCCTGCACAAATAGGTTGGGCCTTTTCAGTTATCTGGCTATAGATGTGTAGGTCCGCAGATAGATCGAGGGGTTCGCAAGTCAACGGAAATCTATGGTCGAGTTGTAAAATTTTGTTGGAAAAAATTCTTGGGATTTTTGGGGGAATTTTTGGGAAATTTTTTGAGATTTTTTGGGGGATTTTTTAAGGATTTATTTTTCAGATTCTGGTGAGAATCTTGGCTGAAGTGTCGGAAGGTTTTTAGATTTGCGAACGCCCTTCGGTATGGATCTCGCTTTTGACCTTTCAAGTTGTTCGCATAGATCTGTGGAAAGGCTTTTGTTGTTGTAGCTTTTCGTCCGGTTGTTTGTTTATTCATAACAACTTGTATAAGTTTATAGGATGATACATTTAAACATGATCTTTCACAGGTAGTATTAATATTTTAGTGGTATTGTTTGGTTATTAAGAACGGATAGACTTGTGGGTAGATAGAGAGTTGGACAGATAGATAGATAGATAGATATATGGAAAGATAGATAGATAGATAGATAGATAGATAGATAGATGGATAGATGGATAGATGGATAGATAGATAGATAGATAGATGGATGGATAGATGGATAGATGGGATAGATAGATGTATAGATGGATAGATAGATAGATGGATAGATAGATAGATGGATAGATGGATAGATGGATAGATGGATAGATAGAAGGAGTTTCACTATCCCATATCGTAGATGCCACCATCATACAACTGGATGAAATCGCCCGGTAAACCGACAATCCGAGGGGGGTTCGCAACTCTGAAAACCTTCAAACACTTGCAGCCAAGATTCTCCTAAGAATCTGAAAAAAAATAAAACCTTAACAAATCCCTAGAAATTTCCGGGAAAAAAATTCTTTTCAAAATCATTTCACCATACCAAAATAATTCACCTACTTTAACCTAAATTAACTTAACATAAATTAAAATTACCAAATTAACTAATAAGCATTTAGGAAATCATCTCGAACACCATCTCCATCCGGTATAAGCCACGCATAAACATAAAAGTGCTATGGACCGTTCCATTCAAAGACTGGAAACAATGTTGCGTCTGCCTTTTTTCAAAAAAAATATCTTTTACAATTTATATATTTTTTTAAAAACTTTGCTACGTTTTCTGTGTTTGGGTGTGGAAAAACGGCTCTGAAATAACAATAATAATCATAATAATAAAAAGGTGAATCTGAAGGGAACATGACGCTGCTAAACGACCAGGCGTGATCGAAGTCGCTACAAAAGACTTTGATCTCGAGTGGCACGAAGCAAAAGCAACAAAATCTATATACATCTGAATTTTCTCCAATAAAAACATTCTATAATAATATTAATATAATTTATGTAATTTTATTAAATAATATATTTAAAAAAGGGCGCATGCGCATATGGCGTCGAGGTTACGCGGTACTCAATTAGATATGCAGATCATCCCGTAGCTCCCGACAAAATATATCGGGTCGTAAATCGCCGCTCGGTGACTTTGGGACTTTCATATATCGATACGAGTGGGACCATAACGCGTTTCAAATTATCGATAAAGATCCAATAGATTGTTGATTACTCGTGACTGGCCATCAGATTGCAGACGATAAACATCGGACGAAGAAGGGTTCTTGCTGAGGGAAAAGTTGATCGCTTATAGCAGCCATGTTTACAAAGATATCACAACCAAAAAAATACCTGTTATACAACTAAGAGTAATTAATAGACTGGTAAATTTTCGTTTGAATCGGGTTGGTAGTTTTGCTGAAATAAAATCGTAAAGTTTGAAGGATCCGTAGTTTTCTGCCGTTCAGAACCCTTTTTTTTAATAGGCGGCACAACTCTGTGTATACTTTATACATAAGCAGTCAATTGACATCAGTTGAACTGTATTTACAAGGGTGGAATGTATGAGTCAGTCGTCTTAAATTCAGTTCAATGTCTTGATGTTCCAGATAAAGAGAACCTTGACGAACCCTTCGAGAATCCAATATTTTTACGAGAATAGTAAACTTAAATAATATATATGACGTAATATAGAAATAAAAGTATATGAGTTGATTTATATTTTACAGAATATGATAAATCGTTGAATCGGGTCATATCTCATTAAGCCGGTTATTTCCAACAATCGTCTGACTTAACGTATGAATTTTAATTTTATATTGTCAAACCTTCAATAGAAAGATAGATAGACAGTCAGGTAGAGAGATAGACAAGTAGGTAGGTAGGTCGATAAACAGATAGACAGATAGATATATAGATAGATCGTTAGGTAGATAAATAGACAGACAGGCAGACAGATAGATTAGATAGGCAAACAAACAGACAGATAAACAGTCAATCAAACGGATAGATAAATAGACAGGTAGACAAACAGACAAATTTTTTAACAGTCGGATAGACAGATATATAGTTCGCTAGATAGATATATAGANCGGTTGGATAAATAGATATAGAGACAGACTGACAGATAGGTAGATAGATAGACAGACATATAGATAGATAGATAAACACACAGAAAGACAGACAGATAAATAGATTGATAGATAAATAGATATAGATATATATATATAGATGGACAGATAGAGACAGAGACAGAAAGACTGATAAATTAACGGACGGACAAACAGACCTATAGATTGATAGCCAGAAAGACAAACAGACAGACGCATTGATAGTCAGACAGACAGACAGACAGATAGATAGATAGATAGATAGATAGATAGACAGATAGTCAGATGCAAGCCTCCGGCTCCACTAATCGATACTTCACAGTACAACCACGTGAGATACTAGAGGGAGCGCTACAGGGAATATCCTCGATGAAACATTCATTCATTACACCCAATGTAAAAGGTTACACTTGCGGAAACATCGGTAATGACAAGAATTATACCAATTCCCTTTTTTTTCCCCTATTTACAGTTGCATAAGGCGATTTTCCATGGCCAGAGGGTTTTTTCCCCTCCCTGTTTCGAAAGGTTATTGAAGGGGTCGAATCACACGTGTCGATGGGATAATTTTGCGTGGGACGTCTTGGTTAAAGGGGCGCGGCGCCGGTCACGTGACCCGACTGCGTGCGTTCATTCAATGGCGACCGGCGCCCGCCGACGTCGCTCCTTCAGGTCCACTGGCAATCAACCAATTACGCACCTCGACTATATCGACGCCAAACCAACTGGAAATGCATTCAGTAGCAGATTAGCAATTCTTTCAAATACTCTCCCCGCATTTCAACTGTAAATCCAATGGCGGACAACCGTTTGTAGTAACGTAGACGTTAATCAAAAGTTGATTCATAATCTTCAAATTTACTACCTTAACTTACTATTGAATCATCTTGTCGACTAACACAGTAATGGCGGATATTCACTATAGATACGATTGTAGATGAGATTATATCGTATTACCGTTTACTAATAAGTTAAAGTTAATGCAATAGCGTAAGTCAGCTATCTGGGCTATATTCTAATCACGGCTATACAGATTGAAGAGGGTTATAAATTGGAAGTCTATCTTAACTTAATATGGTTATAGATAAGATAATTGTATTACTGTTTACACAAGATTGTTATAGGTTGAAGTATATCGGAGAGCGGCATGAAAGAAGGTTCTACGGCCATTGTTACCGTGTTGTTGTTGGCTTAATTAGATAAGGAAGACATAATAGACCGAGCTGTCTATCTATTTATATAGAGTGATCAAAAGGGGTCGTCCATAAAAACAGTGCAGAGCAAATTTGAACTCGCCTGGAGTCCAAACTATCGCAAAGGGCCAATTGGACACTCTATGAGGTCGGAACCTGTTTCTCCTTGTAATATGGCTATCTCCTTTGGAAGCTCTATTCAATACGGTGTAATTTGCTCAGATTGCCACCCCCAGTCGCAGTCAAGTCGTCAAGCAGTCAATCCACCGTCTCTGTTGTCTATCTCTCTCTCTCTCTGTGGTCTAATTTCAACGGTTTTTTGTGTGTGGAGATGATGGTTCAAAGGGGGGTCCTTTACCCGGACGCGCGCTATGACGTTTTTTGTTAATTTAATTAAATTTTGATTCTATTGAAGCGACTATTTGGGCCTGACTTGATAGAATTGTAATTAAGTTCTTACTTCCGTGTTTAGCGGACTTTTTAGAATTGCAGGGATCAGTTTAGAAAATCGGTTACTGTATAAGATTTATAGAATGTCGTGTTGGTATCATGTTGAAAGTGAAGTTGGTTGGTTTATTGCAATAACGTGTCGTGTCGTATACCATCGTGATAATGAAGAATACCTATACAAGTATAAACTTGATTCATTCAGCAGAATCGTAGTATAGAAAAGTAACATTTTAATTTTTAATCTTACTATTCAAGCAGCTAGCAACATTGGGGGGAAAACAACTAGAGGAGAAAATAGCATACGAAAGATTCACCCCGTTACGACTTATCTGTGCGCCTGACTTCATTTTAATGAATGATTTTTTATTAACCAGTTATTAAACTTAACTTGATATGGTATTTATCATTGCAAATAGACAGATATAGTCAAATAGACAGATAAATAAGATAGATAAATATATAGATATGTAGATATGTAGATAGGTAGATATATATAGGATAGATAGAGGTCGATAGATAGATAGATAGATAGCTAGGGAGATAAATGGATAGATAGATGGATAGATAGATGGATGGATAGATCGATAGATAGTTCGATAGATCGATAGATAGATAGGCATAGATAGATAGGATAGCATGGATAGATAGATGGATGGATAGATCGATAGATAGTTCGATAGATCGATAGATAGATAGGCATAGATAGATAGGATAGCATGGATAGATAGATAGGCGGCAACACTCGATGTCTTTTCGAGTACGCCGCCATTATTTAATTTAAAAAAATAGATAGATAGATAGATAGACAGATATACAGATACATAGATAGATAGAGATAGATAGATAGATAGATAGATAGATAGATATACAGATACATAGATAGATAGAGATAGATAGATAGATAGATAGATAGATAGATAGATAGATAGATAGATAGATAGATAGAGATAGATAGATGGATAGATAGATTGATAGATAGACAGGTATACAGATAAATAGATATATAGATAGATAGACAGATAAATAGCTGAGGGCAGTTAACTTAACTTGATATTCATCATTGCTGATAGACAGGTAGTCAAATAGACAGATAAATAGATGGATAGGTAGATAGGTAGGCAGAGAGAGAGATAGATAGATAGATAGATAGATAGACGGATAGATAAATAGATAGACAGTTATACCGATAGATAGATAGCTAAAGGGTAACGATTCACTTGCCATGACTTTGATCTACCCATCCTGCATTATAAAACTCAATTGCAATCCGTTTCAGGATCCTTTCTGTCTAACCTCTTTCTTCAATACAAACCCACCCAGAAAATAAATTTACTGTTTGTGTTAAAAAATCATTACAAAACAAAATAAATTATTACTTGAGTTAAAAAAACAGGAATGAATGAAGGTTTGTTTGAAGAAGACCATAGCGCTTTCGTAGGGGCCATTCTTCTTTTTTCTGGGGCCAACGGGGGGTTTATACTTCTGCACCAGTGTTACAGTATTACGTCGCAGACAAAAGCCCTTGCTCGTCTAGTTTACGTCAAGTAGCGTGACCAATGCAGAGCAATCTTCGACGTCACAACAATGAGTTTCCCTAATGATCCGCTTTTCTCGGCGCCATTTTGGGTGGTCCAACTATTTTTTCCCCCTATCCACAAGTCACATCCAGCCAGAGGGAGAGAGACATTTCTATTTTCTCTACTTTTTTCTCAATTCTCCAAAAACCCGAACAATAAATTCAAATGTTGGAAGGAAAAATCGGATTTTTTTTCTCTCAGCTGGAAAAATGTGGAATGCTGGACTCTTTGGAGTATTACAAGACTACAGCAGGGAATGTATCTGCGTTATATGGAGGATACATAGAGAGAAATGTGATGCGTCACTAGACAACTCTGGGCATATCATCGATCATGGCAATTTTTAACCGGTCCTGTCTCTAGATGTACAGTCAACTTTGATTACAATAGACACAAACGGCCCTGGGCGCCATAAAAGCACATATACCACCACCGATGAAAAACTGTATTCTTTGACCTTATATAACAATATCTGGTGTCTTGTTATCTATCTATCCCCTCTCCCTCACCTCTCTATCTACCCATCTGTTTATCTCTTCCCCTGCAGCACATCAAGGGGGACCACACGCCCTTTTCACTCAATACCTTATGTGTGTTAGTCTCTCATGCAAACTCATCGTGGTCATTCTCGGATATCTTTCTCCCTTTTGTCCATTGGCTGAAATCGCCTACCCTTTGGAATAGGAGCCAAGCTCACCTAGAATTTAGTATGAGCAGTTGCACCTGTACAATAGCATAGCGAATATCTGTACGTCCATCTATATTCAGTTATGATTTGAAAACTGAGTGATTGATGATATCCTTTTTGCGACAAGCTCACCTGGATTTTGAAGTCCAAGTTAAACTCGACTAGCTGTTGAACTTTGTAACTTTCTGAGGAATCAATCGATAATTACAGCTAGAACTGTTCTATTGACCAGATAACCTAGAATTTAGATCCTGCAATCTTACCGTCGAGTCTTGTACAGCGCCAAGCTCACCTGGGCTGTAGAAGTAGTCGAAATATAGGGAAAACGATACTATAAGCTCGCCTGGACTTTAGAACTGGATGAACCATACAACTATTGCTTTGCAAGTTCTTTGCCAAATTCACCTAGGGTTTGGTTTCTAGTCATTTAGAATGGACTTATAGGTTGATCTCACCTAGGTGTAGAATTGTAATTTTAACAACATGTCAATTAAAACAGTGTCTTTGTAAATGGATTCCAAACTGTATCCTAGCAAGGCAAGTCATCATTTTTAACCGTCATAGCCAAGCTCAACTAGGATCTAGAATCGCTTATTTAGTATTGTAATGAACATTACGCAATTCGCCCAAGCTCACCTGGGATTCGAAGCTTCACGACCAAGTTGAAAAATTCATTGCAAAGCTAACCTACGGTTTAGAACTATCCATTTTAGTTGATTCTAGATATGTTGTTTGTCCCAACAGGTTCAAATGCCAAACTCAACTAGGATTTAGAACTTGCAATGTGCAGTATTTCAATGCGCAGTACTGTTCACGTTGTTTTAACTCCAAGCCCACCTAGACTTTAGAACTTCGCTACCAAATTTGAGCATTCATTGCCAAGCTAACCTAGAGTTTGAAACTTGTCATTTTTAGCGATTCTGTAAAACTACGTTCATATGCCAAGCTCACCTAGGGTTTAGAAACACCTTAGTAACTAAAAACCCAGAATGTTGATCTATAGCAAAATCTATAAAAGCCAAGATCGCCTGGCGTTTAGAACTTCTACTCCGTTGAAACTTAACAATCCTTCACTGCCAAGCTCGCCTAGGGTTTAGAACTTCGCTACCCAATATACCACACCCAACTTTAGTGGCCAAGCTCACCTAGGGTTTAACCACCACCTTAGCACGTAAAGCCCAGAATGTCGATCCAAGCCAAGATCACCTGGGGTTTAGAACTTCCACCCCGTTGAAACTTTACAATCCTTTACGGCCAAGCTCGCCTAGGGTTTTCAGGTAAGTGACGGCTTGTAATTAATTAGCGATTGATTGATTCCGGCGGAGGTTATACTTCACCGCTGGATGCCTATCTTCCGGATGTTTGCAAGGGGACCGGAATAGCCACCGGAAGACCGCCCCAGGGGATAACTTCCTCTTTTAATCAGGGAAACTTTCCCCGGGTTTCAAACACGTCGATAGGCAGCGCGGGTTAAGCCGACGGACACGGGATTCGTGAGAAAACGAAACTCACCTGAACTTGTAATTAAAGCTCCTTTTGTATTCTCCAAAAAATGTCTATACATTTGAATAGTGTCCAAAGTCTTATATAATTTAAACTTAAAACAGTTAATTGCTGTATAAGAATCTATTACGTAATACGGACACGTGAAAAACAACTTGAGATTAAAGTCCTATTCTCGACGATATAAATCACATCATTTCGTTAGAACCTCGCTTTAAATTAAATTCTATCAAAAGTCAGTTTTAACTTGTTGCTTGACCTTTGACCTTCAATTAGCCAATAACTGTCTCATAAAAAGCCACAAGAAAGACGACTTGGAGGGAGAAAAACCAACTTGAAAAAGCCGCTTACCAAGGCTAGGAAAAGACAACAATAGTCGTCGAAATTAGTCGCTGTTTCACACGAAAACGGAAATTTCAAGGTAAAAAACTAGTAAAAAAAAATGTTTCAGTAATAAAAAGATAGTCAAAGATTCGCTTGCCACCTGACGTTATCTACCAGACAGTGTGTATGT
>JAIQCU010001686.1:0-21336 GCA_022114935.1 Leptestheria dahalacensis
TAAAGTGACCAACAAATGAACAAACAAACAAACAGACAAACCAAAAAACTAACCACTTAACTAACTAACTAAATAACCAACTAACTGGGTCACCAAACGAACGGTCAAACAAGCAAGAAAACTAATCAGCAAACCAAGTTAAAAGGAACTTGATGTGAATAATCCTTAACCATCGATTTGACCTTGCAGTACGTGTGCGAACGCCATTTCCAGCAAGTATCCCAGCGCTCCTTATTCACGGGACTGAGAGCTGTCACTCATTTCGGACATCCCAACTTTGACGCTACTCTCAGCTGTCTTCAAGAACTTCACCCCGATGTATGTATTAATCAATTCTGATACTTCAGTCTCACTCATACTAATTGATGATTCATTTTTTATAAAATACAGGTTCGAAAATTCGGAGTTTTCAGCTGCGGCCCACGCTCTTTGACGCGATCCATCGAATCCGCATGCCAGCGTCTCAATGGCCAAGGAAGTGCTGATTTTCGTCATTATTTTGAAAACTACTAAACTGTGTTGACAGGTTCAAAGTGGTAACATATACGGTTTTTAGTTCCTCTCATCGCCACTAGGTGGCGCTGTAATCAAACCTTCATTCCCACGTGCTGGTTAGTTGAATGTAGCCTGACTCTGTATTTTGATAAACTTTGCTTTTACCGCTGAGTTGGAGTTTTGTCAGTGGAAGTATGACAGTCTATCGATCTGTCTGTTTCTACCTATCTACCTATCTACCCGTATCTGTCTTGCCGATACCCGGCTATCGCCCCACTCTACCTAATTCTCTGTCTAGCTACCTGTATATCTACCACTCACTACCCCTCAGTTTATCTGTCCAACTTCTATTTATCGAACAATCTATCTATCTATCTATCTATCTATCTATCTACCTATCTATCTACCTAACTAACTACCTATCCATCTACCTATCTATCTATCTACCTATCTACCTACCTATCTACCTAAATAACTACCCACTTACTTACGTGTCTTAATTTGTCTACTGTTGTCAGTCTTTCTATCTGTCTAACTATCTGTTTTATCCGTCTATCTGTCTACCTACCTACTATATATCTCTCTTGAATACCCATCGATCTACCCGCCTACCTATATCCTGCAAATCTATCTGTCTCCTGCTATCTATCTATCTATCTATCTATCTACCTAGCTATTTGCCTGTATATCTCCTCATCTATGCTCTCACCTAACCTTTGATCTAACTTGACACTACTTTTTACCATCTACCTAACTACCTACCTATCCACTTATCCATCTATTCATCTACACACCATATCTTCCTTGCAACCGCCTATCCATTATTACATTATTAATATGAATTCCAGTTAAAACTAGCATCAATACATTAAGTGTCAAGTTAAACTACTTTTTTTTACTTTAAACTCATCCAAAGATTTACACTGTCGTTCAATTTCTCTGTTTCGCCCGCCGTGACGAATAAGCTTTTGGCGTGTTTCACCAATTCAGGTGTTTTTCTTCATTTCAAACAAAAAACAGCAGAAAACAACCACCTTGAAAAATATTTAAAATTCTTATCTTCTTAAAATTGTTCAAATCGTATTTTTTTATTTAAGAAAAAAAAAAAGACTCAAGAAAAAGTAGATAATAATCCGGGTACCTGGTTCATTTTAATTGGCTTTTACAGAAGGACATCTCGGCTGTTTCAAACCTTCTATGGGTGAAACCGTTGACCATATTAAAAGGTAATTTTTTTTCCCAAATGTAAAATTGTCTTTCTTCTTCGGCGCGGCTAACACGTAAAAAAAATACCTTAGAATCTCGACTGGTTTGGAGAAAAAAATAAAAAAAATATGAAAAAAAAATTTACCTCCCTCCATTCTTTCTATATGGAAGAGTGTGACGATGTTATCGACGATATATGTTTGTGGCTTTGGCATTGAGAGGAGAAAGGCGATACCCTCGGTGAAACCCGAGTCTGGCCTTTTTCGATTCGGTATAAGGAAAAACATGGTCGATGTAAATTTTTTAAATGAGTTATATATATTACAGTTTATTAATATAAGGGTTATATTATATTTCTTTTATTATAATTTCAATATAGAAAAATTCGGTTGTCCCCTTTTTTAAGAAACCCGTTCTGTATATAGTATAGACGTGCCGTGCATTTATAATCGAGTCGACTTGATGTAGCCTTTTAAACTACTGAATTTTTTTCAAATAATTTTTTTTTAAATAAAACTTTATATAAAAGTCCATTCTGTTTTAATTGGAAAAGTCTTTTATGTTATAAATGTAGGGCTGGGACTTGTACAACGGAGACGGGTTGAATGTAAATATGTCGAATAGATCGAGTTACTATAACGACTATTCAGAAAAGGTAAGATAAGAATTTTTTTTTATATCATTAAGAAATAGAAGGACCAAGAGAGCGAGAAAGAGGACAGTTGATTTGGTGACACAGAAAAAAAGGGACGTATGCAAATGATGCTAGCTTTCTATTGTTGTATCGATAGGGATTCATTTTTAAAGTCCAACGTTGTTTTATTGAACTTGCCGGTTATTTCATTTTAACTAATTTTCTATTGTATAGGTCGAAAGATGGATAGATTAATTAAATTGTTGATGGTTAGAAAGATTGGTATTTATGTAGATAGACAAATATGTGGATGTTCAGATAGGTATATCGAACGATAGTTAGATAGATAGATAGACGGATAGGTAGATATACAGATAGATAGACTGGTATTTATGTAGGTGGATAGATAGATAAATAGATAGACAGATAGATAGATATAGATTCATGGATACATTAGATACATAGAATAGCATTTAGGTACAGATAGATAGATAGACAGACAGAGAGACAGACAGACAGATAGATAGATAGATAGATAGATAGATGGACAGATAGATAGATGGATAGATTGAAAGATAGACCGGTATTTATTTAGGTGGATAGATATATAGATAATTAGATAGACAGATAGATGGATAGATATATTTTATGTAGGTGAATAGATAGATAGATACTTATATTAAAATTAAAGACTATCTAATTAGTACTATAATACAAGTATCTCGTTACAACATTTTTAAATTAAAATCAAATTTTAAAACAATAAAAATAAACTGCTTAAAGCTTATTGGTTAAGAAAAGGTCACGTGACCAGAATTTTATTCTATAATTTTTTAAATACAAAATCGACAGGAATACTTCAATAGCATCGTCAAATCAAAATAAATTAACTGTATAAAAATATCACACAGTAAAATAGGTTGCTTAAAGCCTATTGGTTCCACACAAAAAAAAGCAGTCACGTGACCAGAATTGATTAAACTGTTGAGAAATGGAATACAAATGGCGCGCGCTCGACTCTGTACGCTTTCACTCGTTTCGATTTACACATAATATTTATAAATATATATATATATATATTTATTTATTTATTTACAAATGAATTGTTGGAAGAGATAATTTCCATTCAGGTTTTGAAACGGTGTTTCACGTCGCACATACAAAGTGGTCGTCGGACGTCTCACACACACAATGCCCATCGGTATGCACGCAGCGAGACTGGCTCAATGGAGCCAATGTCTGATGAGTGGCTAATTATGGAAGTGCTCACCGCCTTATAATTATTTAATTTTTTTCAAATGTTATTTAACCAGTAAATTTGACTCGATAGTTTACCTGTGTAGTGATCGTATTTTTAAAGTGATATACAAGTGTAATGGTAATTAAGTTAGGGTCTATACATGGAATTTGATATCGGAATAATGTGTAAACGCGAGCAGTCTGGACTTGATATTTTGATGTTATGTCATTCAGTTTAAAATGTTAAGCAGTATAAGGGTGTAGAATGACCAAGAAGTGGGATTTATAGTAATTATGGATGAAGAATGTAATAGTAGAAGTACTTTATAGAGGGCGCTGCGCTGTAGATCTATCCGTATGCCTATCTGTTTGTCTACCTATCTATCTATCTATCAATCTGTCTATCTGTCTATCTGTCTACCTGTTATCTATTTATTTGTCTGTCTATCTATCTATCTATTTATCTATCTGTCTATCTATCTGTCTATCTATCTATCTGTATATCTGTATATCTATCTATCTGTATATCTGTCTATCTATCTATCAATCTGTCTATCTGTCTATCTGTCTATCTGTCTATCTGTCTATCTGTCTATCTGTCTATCTGTCTATCTATCTATCTATTTATTTGTCTGTCTATTTTTCTATTTATCTATCTATCTGTCTGTCTATCTATCTGTCTGTCTATCTGTCTATCTATCTGTCTGTCTATACTACCCATCTATCTTTCTATCTAGGTAGTTTCTTGGTAGACAATTTGAGGTTCTTCAGGATTCTTTAAGATTCTTCTTCACTCTTCCAGATTCTTCAGGATTCTTCAGGATTCTTTTAGAATCTTTTGCAATCTTTCAAATTCTTTGGTATTTCCATGATTCTTTTAGGCGCAAAAAAAACTGAAGCTTCTTCAAGATTCTTTGCAAACCTTTAAGATTCTTCAAGATGCTTCAAGATGCTACAAGATTCTTCAAGATTGTTTCCGAATTTTCAAAATCTTTTCGGGATTCCCCCGCGATTCTTCTAAACGCCTTAAGGTTAAAAGGTTCTTCAGGATTCTCCAAGATTCTCCAAGATCTTCAAGATCCTTTTTAAAAATCCCCACGATTCTTTCAAGCGCCATCAAGTTCAAAGTTCTCCAAGGATTCTCTTATGATTCTTCACGATTCTTTCTACTTCCAAGAATGTGATTTACGAGGCACTACAAGCGCCTTTTCCAATGAACTGACAATTACCGAGATGATCCACGTGTGTGTGACTCTAATGAGTTTCAAAGCAGCAGGTGCTGCAGGACTCGAGGTGAGTCTCACCGTTGCACACGGGACCAGAAATGACTCAACATTTTACGTTTTAACACCAATTTAACTACATTCTTTTTAACTTTATAAGTTAATTAACTTAATATCGTGTTAATAGTATCATATATTAACATTAAGTATATATAATACACAGTTGCAGACCCCTGCACTCGCTTACGGCCGTCTTTAAAAACGCAACGGGAGATCCAAAGAGAGAGTGATGAAAATGTATTATAGGAGAGAGAGAGACGAAAGGAGGGAGATAGATAAAATGAATGAAAAGAGAATTAAAAGAGAAGAGAAATTAAAGACTTGAGGGAAATGTTGGCCGTGAAGAAGAAAAGCCTCTTAGTTATTCGCTGGCGTTCAAAAGTAACAAGTCGCCCAGACCCACCAGCACAGTCTGGCATTTTAACTTTAATTAATGCGCATTAATTTTAATTTCATTCGGCTGGCGACCGCTGTACAGGTACGGACCCGCCTGAAATTTTGCTCATCACCAGGTATTTTTATGTAAATACAGTCTATGAATTAAGAATTATTGGAATTAACTTTGAGTGTATATACTTTAAAGTTTGACGATGGACTTTTCAGTTAAATACTGAAATATAGAAAGGATAGACAGATAGATAGATAGATAGACAGACACTGTCAAACAGACAGGCAGGCAGGCAGACAGACAGACAGACAGACAGACAGACAGACGGACAGACGGACAGACAGACAGACGGACAGACAGACAGACGGACAGACAGACAGATAGATAGACAGATAGATAGATAGATAGATAGATAGATAGATAGATAGATAGATAGATAGATTGCATTCGTGGAACATGGTGGAACCGCAAATGGAATAATGACGTTAATTTGCACAATTTGATTAACCAGCTTAACGGTTTTTTTCCTCAAAAATAAATATCTCGAGTCCCACCAAATTCCACTAGATTCCACTAAATTCTGTATTAATATTTCCACGTTGATTCCACTTGGTTCCATTTAAGTTCCACGTAGTAGTTCCACCATATTTCCACAAAATTGTATACAATTCCACTTGGTTTTATTCAGTTCCACTCTATTCAACATAATTCCACTGAATTCCACCTATTCTCGCTAAATTCCACTTCCTTATCCAATCCTTCCACTCAGCTCCACTTGGTTCGAGGTAAACTCCACCTGTTTCTACCTCGTTCCACTTAACTCCACCTAATTCCACTACAGTTCCACTTTATTCCAATTATGCTTGATTCCACTTCCTTATCCACTCCTTCCATTTCAGCTCCACTCAGCTCCACCTGTTTTTACCTCGTCCCACTTGATGCCACTGAATTCCACTTGGTTCCACTTAATTCCACCTGGTTCCACTTGGTTCCACTCAATTCCACCTGGTTCCACTCAGTTTCACCAATACAATTTATTCAAATATTTTTTTAGTAACAGTAATAAGCATGTAACAGGTTCAGGTACGAAGACACATTCTACATGCATGACGTCACGCGAGGACGCGCTGCTATTGGTCAATCAGCTAGTACAGGAGGCGTGGNAATTATATTTATTTAATATATTCAATTTTATTGAATTTTATTTAATATTTTTTAAGTCTTACGTTAATTTGATGTTTTACAAATTGGTGAATGAATCAGGAATGACGGGAATGCTGTCGGTAGCGAGGTATAGAGTTCCTACGTTGATGTGTTATGACGTCACCGTTTTAAGGGAGATTCGTAGGAACTTCATACCGTGCTCTTGACACTACCACTACGCCGTCGGCGCAATTTAGTTAAGTGACTATTACGTGTCTGAGTGTGAGTCATATGAGTCATACTGTTGTGTTATGTGTGAGAATTATGTCGGAATCGTGTGAGAATTATGAAAGAGTTAGGTGAGACCTATGAGGGAAATGTATATAGTGAGCTGAACTGTGTGAATCTTCTGAGAATCATGTGAGTCATGAGTGATTCATATTGTCGTGATATGTGAGAATCATGTGGGAATCAGGTGAGAATTATAGGTGGGAACCTTTTGAATCTGGTGAAACTTTTGAGATTTTCATGAGAATCATGTTAGAGCTATTTGGGAATCCTGGAGAATCTTATGGGATTCATGAGAGGATTAGGTGGGAACCGTGTGGGAAACATTGTAAGCCACTTGCTGTGTGTGAATCTTGTGAGAATCATACGAGAATCTTGTGAGAATCTTGTGAGAATCATATGAGAACTGTACGGGATTCATGCGAGAAACATATAGAAACCATTTGAGAATCATAATGAGCCGCTTATTGTGTGAATCTTTACAATGATCCTGTGTGAATCTTGTGAGAACCCTGCGAGAAACTTATAGGAACCGTGGTGAGAATCATGTAAGAATCTTTTGAGAATCATAATAAGCCTCTCATTGTGTGTATCTCCTGAGAGTAAGTGGTGTGTGAGAATGTTGTGAAGGGATGAGTCATTACTAAGTACCAGATTCTTTGTAAATCCTTAACAATAGTCTCCGTAAGTCGTCAATGACTCTGTTAAGAATCTTTAAGGAATTCGCATATTTAAATATGAGAATCATGGAATGAGTCATTATGTAAATTCCTAGAGCTGAAAAAAGGGTTTCCGGACGCATATTGTCAGATCCCAACCGGACTCAGAGCCCCAATTTTATCTGTCTATCTATCCGTCTATCCGTCTATCTATTTATCTTACTATATATCTAAATACCTACCCATCTGTCTATCTATCTGCTCATCTATCTATCGATCTGTCTGTCTACCTATGTCCGTCTATCTATATATCTATCTATCTATCTATCTATCTATCTATCTATCTATCTATCTATCTATCTATCTATCTATCTATCTATCTATCTATCTATCTATCTATCTATCTATCTATCTATCTATCTATCTATCTATCTATCCAACTAGCTAGAATACCCATCTATCTATCATCTACCTATCTGTCTATCTATCTTATGTGTACCTATCTGTGTGCCTGTGCCAGTTGGGTTCTGGGTCCGGTTGGGATCTGATAATATGCTTTCCGGACGACGGGGAATTAATATAATCTTCAAACTTTGGAATTTTATTCCGGTAAAACTAATGACCCAATTTAAGTGAGATTTTCAGGATGCATTAAGTACTACTAGATATACAACCAGTATTTTTTGGATTGCCATATCTTAGTAAACGTAGGAGTAGTAAGCAATTAACTTTTCCCCAGTGAGAGCCCTGTTTTTATTGCTCTTTGGAGTGTACAGCAACTGTGAAGTTTATTCGAAAACGTGATGGTCGACATATGCGATTAACTTTTACGGCAACTCATAATGTCGTGACTTGTGTAAAAACGACCAAGTCGAGTAAGTCAAACGGTCCATTCATGAAACACTTTCATTTTCGTAGTTCAATAACCGAGCGACCGGCATTCCAACTTTAATTACACTAATTAATACAACTTAACATTCGTCAATTGTACGATATATTCAGTAATAATATAATAATAATAGTAATGCAATTAAAAGTCGAGTTATTCAAATGGTTCATTCATGAAACGCTTTCATTCAGAGTTCAATAACCATAAGCGATTCGTTTTTCACTATTTTTTTTAGTCTTTGAACTTTAATTACGGTAATTAATAATGCGTTAACATATGCGAAATACGTACTGATGATCAAATCATATAGTGATAATAATAATACTATAATAAATACAGTTAAATAAATAACAATAATACCGAATAATTAATACTTAATGCTTTATGTTGAGTAAAAGCGATTGTACACATGCACCAAGACCGGACAGGCGGACAATCAAATAGACAGATAGACAGACAGATAGATAGATAGATAGATAGATAGATAGATAGATAGATAGATAGATAGATAGATAGATAGATAGATAGATAGATAGATAGATAGATAGATAGATAGATAGATAGATAGATAGATAGATAGATAGATAGATAGACAGATAGATAGACAGATAGATAGACAGATAGATAGATAGATAGATAGATAGATAGACAGATAGATAGACAGATAGATAGACAGATAGATAGACAGATATATATAGATGTTTAGCTAAAATAAAATCTTGAAAAAGTTGAGAACTTATACAATACATTTCCGCCACTCAGGATCCCTCCTCTTAAACTCTAGGCTATACAGGCAGACAAACAGTAAGATAGTTAGATTATATGTTGGTAAAAGCTGAGTACAACTTATCCTTTATACAACGTGATGTGGCACTCATATGTTTTGCATGCGCCGAAAAAGGGGACGCCGGCTATAGGTTATTACAGGTTCGAGTATGCAGATTTAACACCGGGCAATTTGTTTGCACGTGGCTATCTCATACTTGTATATATATTATAACATTTAATCTTTTTAATTTATAATCCGTTTACTTGTTATGTAAATGTACAGTCTAGCCCCCTAAAAAGGGGTTGTGAATGGGCACGTATAGGAAATGGTGGATCTCTTTAACTTTAGAATTTTATTCTGGGAAAACTTATGGCCCGATTCAAACGAAACTTTATAAGTGTATAAAGTACTATTAGTTCTACGTTCGGTATTTTTTTGGTTGTTATATCTTTGACAACTTGGGTGTTATAACCGGTCGACTTTATATATTTTCAAGAGCGTCTGTTTTTATTGTCGTTTATGTGTTGTAACTTTCGAGTGAACACCGGTTGTTGGTTTTTAAGAGGGTTTGTTTAATGACGCTTTCGGATAAAAGTGTCACCGACATGTGTGGAGGAGATGTTGTATGCAAATTATGAGTGCAAGTGGGGTTGTCGATGAATGACAGTGCGTGGTGTGCAACGGACGAGAATACAATTTGAAGTTTTTTTTGTTATGGGTGTGTATTTCTGAACTTTGGATATCTCTTCGTATAGGTGTCTATATCTATCTATATCTGTCTGCTTATCTGTCTGTCTGTATAACTTTGTGGGCTATCTATCTATCTGTCTATCTTTCTATCTGTTTATCTGTCTATCTAACTGTTTGCCTGTCAGTCTATGTATCTATCTATTCATTCTACTAGCTATCCATAGCTACCTGTTTATCTGTTATTCTATCTATCTGTATCAAACTTTGTCATCCCTATCTCCCTATATCTATCTATCTGTCAATCTAGCTATCAGTCTAGCTGTATATCCACCTATCTATCTTTTCAACTATCTGTCTAACTGTCTACCTAACTGTCAAACTGTCCATCTATCTATCTGCCTATCCATTTATGCACCTATCTATCTATCTATCTGCCAAACTGTCGTCCTACCTATCTGTCTAACTATCTATCCACCTATCTATCTATTTATTATCTATCTATATAACTGGCTATCCTAACTGCCAAACTTTCTATTTTTCTAACTATTATCCTATCTATCTATCTGTTTAGTTATCTATCTATCTATCCATCTATCGAACTGTCTATCTGTATCTCGCTCTATGTATCTATCTTCCGTCTATCTGCCATCAATCTATCCATCCCTTTATCCATTACATGTATCTATCTATCATCCAACTATCTCTCTATCTATTGCACCAATAAAGACATACAATCCGTCGACGTATTTGAAACCCGCATAAGACCACACACAGGGGAGGGGGAGGGAGGGGGAGGCAAAATTTGTTCGGGGGAAAAAATCCTACCCCATTTATTAAATCTTTTGATCCTTCACATGTTCACTGCTGCAAACGAATAATAACAAACACAAAGACAGACAAAAAGGGCATGAGATGAAAACTTGCACTTTTTAATTCAAATAAAACGAGTATTTCCACAAGGAATCTATAATATATATGAAATTAAAATTAAAATTTATTTAGATTTATTTAAATGTTTCCTTGTATAATATTTAATTGCGTTGACCATTTTTATTTCCTGTCTTTCTCTCGCTCTCTGCTTTTTTTTTAACGATTCCGTGATTTCACACCATTTCGGAACAGAATATTATCGAGGAGAAATATTTTTCTGAAATGAGGTTTTCTGCGACAAACCGCAGGAATTCCTACAGGGCACAAGGGAAGGAGTTGGTTTTATTTACTCGTGCGGTTTACCTTTTTTATTTGAAAAAAAAAACACCAGAAAAAATTAAAATAAAACTTAAATATATGAAATATGTTTATTTTATGTTTTGATATTATAAATAAATAAAAAAATTGATGTAAATGATTAGATAATGAGCGGATCATATGATTTCTAATTAAGATTTGTAACAAACTGTCTCTTTAGATGGAAATGGAAGAAGAGAAAAAAAGGGAGCACGAAAGAAAGAGAGAAAAGAAGGGAGGGAAAAAAGAAAGAAAATGAAGGATTATGATTACAAGACAAACACGCAAGGGGATAATCATAGAAAGCTAATTACAGCCGGTCGGAAATGACAAGATGAATAACTAGAATCTTTAAATAAGTAGATGACAAAAGTAAATCAAAATAGATAGGCTGGTGACTAGTTAGGGAGTTAATTAGATAGCTGAATAGGTAGACACATGATTAAATAGATGGATAAGTATAGATGGGTAGATGGATAGATGAGTAAGGATAGATGGATTAACGGCTATAGTTACTTGGGTACAGATATAGTAGATAAATGGACAGATAGATAAACATAATAGGTAGACAGGCAGATAGTTACAGAATTAGATAGAAAGGTAGTTCAGTTATAGCTAGATCGAGAGATAGATGGACATATAGATAGACATATAGATAGACAGAGAGATAGATAGATAGACAGACAGACAGACAGATAGAAAGACATACTGACAGATAGATAGACAGACAGATAGATAGATAGATTGACAGACAGACAGACATATAGATAAATAGATAGATAGATAAACAAACAGACATACAGACAGACAGACAGACATAGAAAGATAAATAGATAAATAGATAGATAGATAGACAGATTGATTGATTGATAGATAGATGGATGAGTAGCTAGCTAGCTAGTTAGATAATTAGGCAGACAGACAGACAGACAGTTGGATAGATGAATCCATGCATTGATGCATGAATTCATCCTGGACATTATAGGTAGATAACCGACATACAGCTACATAGCTAAATAAATAGACAGACACTGATAAATAGCTAAATGCATAAAGGTAAATTTCATAAACATAAATTTAAAAAAGGAGAAATCGTCTTCTGTATAGAAAATCCTTTTTCCGCTGCTGACCATCTGCCGCGCTGTTTCATCGTCTCGTTCCCTCTCGACAATATGGCCGTTTTCCTTCAAAATCCAAACAACAAAACAAGAATATATTCCCCCGTTTGTTTAAAATTCTTATTTCCTCCTCTAATATTCTCTGCCTCAATCACAAATAAATAAAACTCGATAACTAATAGAATTAAATTAATTATTATGTAATCTTTATTAAATAACTGGCAATGCCGCATGCGCCAGAGTTCGTCTGCTTTGCCACCTTTTCTGCGTAATCGAAATTCTTCATCACTACTCAAATAGGCGAACTGATATTAACTTGACATTAGTTAAACATAAATTGTTGTCAAGTAATAAAAGAGCGAAATTCTCTATCTTTATAGTTCGAACCTTTTAATTTCGCGTTCATTTAACCTCGATTTTCGTATACTATTCTAATAAGTTAACTATTATAAAGTTAATGTTCATTAATTTAAGCAAATACTTGGCAATAAAGTGGGGAATTGTTTATAATACAGCAAAAACCGTTAATTAGCAAACTGGCAACGTCGCGCGCGGAAGATCCCACCCTGCTTTCCAATGTCGACTCTACACTAAGGTTAAATTCTAAATCTAATTAATTTAAACAACAGTTTAAATTTATTTTAAAACTTAATTAACATTAAAAAAACAGATAAAAGAAAATTATTTTAGAAATTTATCAGTCAAAATTAAAATGAAAAATTTAATTTTGTGTTGAAGGGTAAACTGTCTGCTGGGGGAGCGGGAGAGAGAGATAGAGAGGGGCAGACACAACTGACACTGAAAAATGAAATGTGAAATGCTAAAGAGCTCTTGGCAGACTTCACAGGGCAACGAGGGTTGAAGACAGGAAGATAATTTTAATTCGATATTTTTCTATACTGATATAAAATCTCATACTATAATAATACTAAGAAAATTTTTTATGGTAAAAAAAAATTAGAAATTTTACCAAATTTAGATTCAGTAATGTCTGATCAGACCCTCAAAAATAAGAGTCTACACAAGGAATCATCCGAGATTCTTGTCTAGATTCCCGGAGAAGAAGGTTTCGTGCATCGGTGTAATCCGTATGCGGGCCCTCAGGTCAAGTTACGTTGAGTTATGACAAGATAAGACCCTTCAACGGAAACCTGTCTGCTAAAGGAAAACTCCCACCTGGGACGATTTTTTATTTCTCTCTCTCTCTCCGCCAGCCATTCTACATTCCAAAAACCTTCTCTCTCTCTCTCTCCAACTTGTCCATTCCCCATCTCCAGTCGTTTCTTTTTTAGCCGTTCTCGCATGTTAAGTTATTCCATGACTCATGAAATGATTCTCAAAAGATTCTCGAATGATTCCTGTATGAAATTCAATGTGATTCTAAGCTGATTTGAAACGAATTTCAGCTAGTACTTAAATGATTCCTGGTTGATTCTCAAATGATTCTCAAATGATTCTCAGATGATTCTCAAATGATTCTCAGATGATTCTCAAATGATTCTCAAATGATTCTCAAATGAGATTTCAATGTGATTCTAAGCTGATTTGAAACGAATTTCAGCTAGTACTTCAATGATTCACAAACGATTCTTAAATGATTCCTTGGTTAATTCTCAAAGGATTCCTGAAAAGAACGGACGAATTATAACCAACTCTTTGATTCTCCTGTAATTCCCTTCTGTGATTCTCGTTATAAGATTCCGACTTACGGCTCCCGATCAAGATTTCCAGCACGACTCCATATCACTCCTAAGATTCACGAAAGATTCATAGATGATTCCCAGTTGGTTCTCCTTATTTGAATCCCATGTCAGTCCCAAAAGATTCCCAGTTAACGTTCATGGAGGAATCACAAATGATTCTTAACTGGATTCCCAGGTAATAACGAGGTAACAATCGATTGTATTATTCCCCAATGTTTATCAAGTAATTCACAAATAATTCCCACACAATCGCAGAGTCAACTATCAAGAAACTACGAAAGTCATTAACGATAGAAACTTTAAAAGAAAGTTAATAGAATCAAAAGGAAGGAGAGATGCTGGTGGAGCTGAAAATCTTCGGACATTAAAGCACATAGGCGAACCTTTTTGGGTTGGGCGGTTCTGACCTTCGATACGACAGGTTTATGAATTATGGGCTAACAGGCACGAAAAAAAATATTAAAAGAACAAAAAAAAGGAGATTTCCACGTGTCTCGAGCTTTTCGCTTTTTATTTTCTCCCAAATTGTTGAAGGGAAAATTCTTCGAGAGGCGCGCCACGTGGAGAACGTTTCCTAATCGTCCGCGTCGCTCCAACTCAAATCTTTCAGATTATCTCAAGATTTTTGAAAATATCATTGAATTGTTTTAAAAAGGAAGTTTCAGGATTTTTTAAGGAAGATTTTTAGTGAAATTTTTTGAAATTTTCAAGGATTTCTTGAAAACCGGCGGTCGAAGATTAAAGAGATGATGTCACATTTCAATTAAGCACGAGATAATTTAACACAGAATATTTAAACATAAATTAAAATCTCCATTAACTATTCCTATTCAATTGTAACAAAAGGGAAGAAGAGGAGTAAATAAACTTTTTTTAAAAAAATTTGCGCACAGTCGTAAATTTCCGCGCCAATGGGAATCGAGCGCGGGAAAAAAAACAGCCAGTGACGTCACTTCCCGTAGTATTTCAGATCGAAACGATAAGTAGTAACAACGTGACGTTGGCCGCCAGACGTAAAAAGTGCACACATATACAACAGACACATTAGTGACGTAATAACATATTAATAACTAATTAATAATATGTTATTTATTAATTATATAAAGGCCTCCCCCCCAAAAACGGTAGCCTGTTGAGAATTTCCGTATTATTTAAATAATTTTATTTACTGATTTATTTTTTCAAACCAACATGACCTGAGGGCATTTGGCAAACTCGACTGGAAATTTATATTCCAGAATTTTTGACGCATTGTCGTAAAACACTCGAACGCAAAGCACGTGGCCTTGAGGGTAAAATACTCATCGCGGTTAAGAGAAATAGTAATGTATAAAATAAGAGTTTGGTGATATCCGTCTGTCTGCCTACTTTCTTGTTCATCCATCTATCTATCTGTCTATTTATCTATCTATCGATGTAATCTATCTATGTAATCTATCTATGTAATCTATCTATCTATCTATCTGTCTATCTATCTGTCGGTCTATCTATCTTCTATGTATTTGTCTATCTGTCGGTCTATCGATCTGTCTGTCTGTCTTCTATATATCTATCTACCTGTCTATCTCTCTCTCTCTCTCTCTCTCTATCTATCTATCTATCTGTCTATCTATCTATCTATCTATCTATCTATCTATCTGTCTATCTATCTATCTATCTATCTATCTATCTATCTATCTATCTATCTATCTATCTGTCTATCTATCTGTCTATCTATCTGTCGGTCTATCTCTCTATCTATCTATCTATCGATGTATGCATCTACCTATCTGTCTGTCTGTCTCTATCTATATCTCCACGTATCTACCTACCTTACATATCAATAAAAATCCAGTGAAATCTACAATCTTTCACACTATTCAGTATGACTGTTGCAATTCGGTACGATTCCTTTTTTGTACGCAAAAAAAAGAACTAAGAGTCGAATTTAACCAAAAAAATATATTGTATAGCTTGCGGCTAGCCGTCTTCTCGAAGTAGCGTGCGAGGGCTGTACTTCTTTTCAAAATGCCAACAGCCGTTACTTAATCTCGACTTAAGACAACAGGCGCCTGTGTTTCATCACTTTGAATGTATTATTCAATCCGTTTTGTTGCGTGTTACAGTTTGGTGAATGCGGGAAATCAACTGGAGACGCGGTTGTCGAGTAAAACTAATATTTCTACCCAGCAGGTGTCCCAATATAGCGTGCCATTACTTTCGGCTGTATCAAGGCGTTTTTTGCCCCCTTCGTCTGACTGCCCGTCTGTCTTTTTCAGGTCTTTTGTTTCAAAAGTTTTCCAAAAGGTCATTTGCATTAGATTCTCTAAGTAATTTATTACCTGTTGTTATACTGTCTTATTTTTCACTGTTTAAAAGGATACTGTATACGTTTTACGCTAATGGAATATAGATTCAAATTTGAAAAAATATTCCGAAAAGCCACTGTCGTGTTTTTAACCGATGGAAAAGTTATATGTTGCAGTATAACGGAATTTAAGAATACCTAAAAGTCAATTGCATCAAATTCTAGCTAATTCTATTTATTTGAATTGTATTATCTTATTTTTTATGTTTTGAAAATTTAAAGCCGTAGTAACGATAAAACGCAGTGCCGTATCCGCACGTTGAAAATAGCGCCCTCGGGGTATACTCGCAGCTACGGCGATGCCAATTGCAAATGCACTGCCGAGTAAACGACAATTGCAGCTGCAAGCTAGGTAACATGTATTTAGATGTCGAGGGACGGCGTGAAGAGTGGTGTACAGTCTAGAGCAAGAAAAAAAAGGGTTCCTGCTGGGGAAAAGTTGATTGCTTATTGCTCCTACCCTATCAAAGGTATAGCTACCCAAAAAATATCAGGTGTAGACCTAGTCGTACTTAATGCACTCTTAAAGTTTCGCTCAAATCGGTTGGTTAGTTTAGTCCAAATAAAATCCTAAAGTTTAGAAATTACAAGAATTTCCCGCCATTCAGGACTCCATTTTTGTGCTCTAGACTGTACTTGTAAGGTTTTGCTCAGTGTTGTTGTTGCCCTTCACGGTTGAGGGTTGAGAATTTACAGCGACATATGCAGATAAGTGGGCATGCACACACACACAGACACACACAAAGTGCATCGTGAATAACGACTTTTGTTGACTGCAATTATCGGCCGTGTACAGGTCCAACTGTTTCACATAAAGTTGGTTCTTGGTCGACGCCCCCTCGGACTTGTTGCTTCCACCACAAGCGCGCACCTTGTTATACTTGTTAACGGCCATCTCAACCCATCATTTGCAATCGTTACATAAAAACCCGAGCGGGTAGACTCCCAGAACCCCTAAGGGGCTTTTTGGCAGTTTCTTTCCACTGTTAACCTCGGTGGGGCTATAACTTCCGAAGCCCTTTTTTTCTAATGAAAGATAGATAGTCAGATAGATAGATAGGGAAGTGGTGGGTAGCTATAGTAGATAGGAGATAGGTAGCATAGAAAACAGATAGTTAGATAGACAGACAGACATATAGACAAATAAATAGGCAAGTATAGTAGTTAGATATAAGTAGATAGGTTGTAGAATACGTTAGGTAGATAGACAGATATATAGACAGGGAATAGTAGGGGGTATAGTAGATAGGTAGATAGGTAGCATAGATAAACAGATAGACAGATAGTTAGACAGACAGATACACAAATAAATAGGTAGACAGGTAGATAGGCAAGTATAGTAGATAGATATAAGTAGATAGGTTGGTAGATATACCTTAGGTAGATGGACAGATACATAGACAGGAAATAGTAGGGAGTATAGTAGATGGGTAGCATAGATAAACAGATAGACAGATAGATACTTAAGTAGGTAGACAGATACAGGTAGATAGGTTGTCGGATATACCTTAGGTGGATAGACAGATAGATAGACTGACAGATATGAAGATTGATAAAAAGACGGATAGATGGATATTTAGATAGGATACATATATAGATAGATAGATAAGTAGGTATTAGGTAGAGACAACAGACGGACATACAAACATTCACACAGTGATAGGCATACATCAAATACCCAACAAAAAAAGCAACAGATGGATAGATAGTTATGTTTTCCCGGCAGTTTAAATAGCTGGCTAACCACAGATGTGTGGTGCCATAAGATGGTGGATAATGAAGTAGTTGTTGGCCCATTCTGAAGAGGGGGAAAGAAACCCAAAACACCCTAATCTTCCAAAGGGACTCGGACCAGCTCGTTGGCGCTTGTAATAGGCATGTCTGTACAGTCTAGGGCAATAAAAAAAGGGTTCTGGCTTGGGGAAAAGTTAGTTGCTTATCACTCCTAGATTTTCAAAGATATAGCTACCCAAAAAATACTGAACGTAGACCTAATAGTACTTAACGCATCCCAAACGTTTCGTTGAAATCGGTTCATTGGTTTAGCCAAAATAAAATCCTAAAGATTGGAAATAACAATAATTTTCCGCCATTTAGGACCCCGTTTTCTTGGCTCTGGACTGTACGTGGTACTTTTTTTAACTGCCACAAATTCGCGGGTCATGAAACGTGAAATGTAAAACGACCATGTGTTGCTGCCAACCACACAAGTTGTTAAGACAAGTCTTCATTTTTACTTTTTTAATACTTCAACTTTTCACACAGTACAGTCTAGAGCTTGGAAAAAAAAGGGTTCTGAATGGCGGGGGAGTATTATCAGACCCCAACCGGCCCCAGAGACTACTCTTGAATCTATCTATCTATCTGTCTATCTATCTATCTATCTATCTATCTATCTATCTATCTATCTATCTATCTATCTATCTATCTATCTATCCGTCTCTCCATCTATCCGCAGTCTCTCCATCTATATGTCTCTCTGTCTCTCTGTCTATCTATCTATCTATCCGTCTCTCCATCTATCCGCAGTCTCTCCATCTATCCGTCTGTCTGTCTATCTATCTATCTATCGGTCTATGTATCTAACTGTCTTTATTTAACTTTATATCAATATCTGTCTACCCAACTTACCTATCTAACTATGTAACTATCTGTCTGCCGATCTATCTATCTATTTCTCTACCTGATGTACCTGTCAGTGGGCCAATGTCAGTTGGGTTCTGGGGCCGGTTGGGATCTGAAAAAAGCGACCGGGTTCCTACAACCTACAACAGGTTGCAGCACCGTACACAAACCTTCTCAGGGTAACTATCGTTCTTCGTCTGGAAAAAAAATATACACGAACATTCTTAGGAGATTAACACATGAATAGACGGATAATAAAGAAGGAGTTGCATGCAAAAGGACGTTACATGTATCTCTCTCTATATATATACATATAGATATATACAAGACGGAAAATATTCCTTGTCTCGTAAATCTGTCAGGCAGCTCTCAAAATGCAACCCGCAAAATGTCGGGGTTTGCAGCGATACAATGGTTCTCCGACATGCAATCCGTTTTTTATTATTTTATTTTAATTCAACATATTCTCCCGCCTTGAAAAAAAACTCAATGTCGCATAAGAAGGCTATTGCACCTTTTTAGCGCGGGTTGCAATTTACGTATGCAAATTGAATGGGGCATCAAACAAAAGACCCAGCCCTTGGAAAAAATACGTCGAAACTCACATATGTATATAATTATATTGCTGGAAAACCTAAAGGCTATATTACTATAGAAAAACCTGACATTTACGATCATTAAGAATTCAAATAGCCCTGCTCGTCATAAATACTCATTAAGGAGAAACTGGTTTTTCTTGGATTGATTAGAAAGAAAGAAAGAAATAAAAAAATGCAACCCAAACACCTGCAATTATGCTTCGTTATGTTTTCGAAACGAGTACAGCAGCATTCCAATGTGATATATTTCATACACAGAGTTTTTGCTGACGGCTTCCAAAATGCTCCCCACCAGCAGCTTCATTACAACAACAGCAACAACAAAATAAACCACCATCCTATCGTTATCTGCTCTCTGCTTCTTCCATCCATCTATCCATATCCATCTCCATCTCTATCTGCTTCTGCGTGTGGTGTACATGAGATAAACAACAACAGCCAAACACAATCAAGGGTTCTGTGTGTGGGAGAGGCACGGAGACAAAATATCCTGAATACATGTCTTCATCTACAGTATGTCATACATCAGAAATTGTACATTGAGCACTCGGTCATTATGTGTTCCCGCTGAATATAAGTTATACGAAAACATTGCGTATATTTTAGATAAATCAGTTTTCAAGTTTTTAAGATAGATTTTCGAGGCAGGGGGGGGGGGTTGAAAGGGGGGCAAACAGCACCAAGTGGGGGATATACAAATTTACTTTGATTAACTTAATTACTTTGAAAACAAACTGGCCTTTTCCATGTTAATATTCCCTCTGTGTGAAGAGGCACTTGTATAAGATCCAGATCTCTGAAAATGGCCGCGTCTTTCACAACCCTCTTAAGCGGACTTAACGGATTGTCGCTAAGAGCCTTAGTATTATCACTGTACAACCTAATTTTAATCGATACTATCCACGTCGTGGTTTCATTGGGTAAGAGAGACGGACTTTGACTAGGACGCACTCCAACCCTCGGTTAACCGGGTCCGTTTATGCAGAGGGAGTCTCTCGTAGTCGGAGAGATTGCTGGGACCTGAATCGGGAGAGGATCCTGTGGAAACAGACAATTATTCATTGAACCAACCGGGGTTGATGGCGTGCTACTTAGAGTACATACACATATATACACATACATTCAAGTAGGAACTAAAACCATGCTGTTATAGTGTAGTATAGATGCAGGTGTGTAAACGTCGGTTCGACGATATATTAGCTAGACTGTACATGTTAGTTTTCAAAGATATAACAGCCAGAAAAATACTGAGTGTGAAACTAGTAGTGCTTTATGCATTAGCAAAGTTTCATTTAAATTGGGTTGTTAGTTTCGCCAAAATACAATTCTAAAGTTATCCTTATTTCCATAGTATGAATTCATGTTTGAAAGCATTAATGTATCATCCTGTCAAGTGTTTCTATGTTTAGAATTGAATTACCAGTGGGAGTAGCATGTCCAGAAGGCGACAAATGGTCCGCTGATGATGGCGGTCGTACTAACAGCCCTTGATGTGATAGATGAATCAAGCCCTGACTCGTCGTCTACAATCAGGACAATTACAACAATAGTGTCAAACTGAGATTCTTCAATTGAACGGAGCTGTGTTGACAACCTGTATGGATAAGCTATCCCTGGGTGGTGAGATGGGTTCACTTTTGATTTTCAGCACTGGAGATAGAGGAGCACTTGGAGGACGTTGTAATCCAGGGTTGGGGACTGAAAGTAGCGACCTGCAAAGTTCAATTCTACCTCTTAGAACAAGAAGAGTGTGGTAACGGTATATAAGATACCCCAGATGGACGCTTCCGCCATGCTGGGTTGGATGAGAACCGCCAGGCACATGGGGTGAGGCCCACTGAACGGCGGACTGCAGTGACGACATGTTAATATCAGAGGTGACGGCAAAGTCCGGTGGCGGAGGAGGCTGTGCTAAACTACTGCTGTAAGACGCTCCAGAGTACATACCGGAGAGTGAGGCGGAGGTCTGCTGGATAGATACGATTGGTGTATTGAGGGTACTGCCACCTCCTGTAAGAATCCCGCATCAGTCAA
>JAIQCU010001687.1:0-17886 GCA_022114935.1 Leptestheria dahalacensis
TTCTCTTTACCTGCATGTCTTTTGTTTAATGTTATTTACGTGTTTCCCATTTTGTAGCTAGCATTATTCTTTACCTTTTCATACGTTGTTTTAATTGAGTGACTTCGTATATGTCTGTTCTGTGTTCCTCAGCACCATTTTGTGTTGTCATTGTTTGTAAATGATTGCCTTTTTTTTCTTTTCTTGATTTGCTCTCCTAACTCGGAAGAAGAAAGGTCCAGTATGCCAGAAGCCAGCTGGGCCAAATACACATTTATACACCCGGAAAAAAAAAAACTAAAAGGTACGCTTAAGGTTCTCTGCGTGCTTAGAGTACCAATCGTTCTCCATTATCGACTCATCCAAAGAAAAGGTGACAAAGCTGCTTTTAAATATTTCTAGCCTTATTAATAAAAAAATGAAATGGGAGCTGTTTAAACCGAAACCATAGCTGCACTGATTAAGGCTCGTATTATATAAAGTTTTTTCCCGTTTTTAACTTGTTAAAGTTGTTTTTTTATATCGTCACGAAGGAAGATTCTACTCTCCTTTGTTTTTAATCTGTTCTTCCTTCCCGAATCTGTTTTGTTTCGATTTCTCCTGAAAGAGGAGTTCTTTGTTATTCCTTTCGTCTATTATTCTTCCGTGTTTTGATTTCATATTCTTCACGCTCTGTCTTTTACCTCTCTTTACAAGTCTGTTTTATGTACCTGTCTACCTACCTACCTACCTACTTACCTACCTACCTATCTATCTATCTATTTACTTGTGTATCTACCTTAGCTATCTATCTATTTATCTATCTGTATGTATGTATGTACGTGTGTCTGTCTATTTATTTTATCTATCTATCTATCTATCTATCTATCTATCTATCTATCAATTTATCCACCAATCGATCCATCCACCCATGCATCCATGCATCCATCCATCCATCCACCCATGCAACCATGCATCCGTCCATCCACCCATGCATCCATCCATCCACCCATGCATCCATCCATCCATCACCATCCATCCATCCATCACCCATTCATCCATCCGTCTATCCATCCATCCATCTATCCATCCATCTTACCTATCTGTCTACCTTTCCATCTATCTATATAACTACGTAGCTTAAGCTTTTTTGTATCTCATTTTTTTTTGCTAGAAGAAAACTCATTAAGTTTGTATGGAAAGGGAACATACACGAGGGACTTGTTCCATAAATACTTGATTATTTTGTTCGTGTTTCTTTCATGTGGAGGCCTAGAAATAAACTTTGATGATATATCGATTAGCCCCAGCCCGGGCTCCAATGCTCAGCGACCTCATCGTCCTTGACTGCACATTTAATCTCGCCCGAATGGCTGATATTTATGGTGACGGGAACATCAATGTACCTCTCTGCTTTGCATCGTACAAAGTAAAAGTCTCTCGGAAAGTTAGCTTTACTTCAATATTGAATTTTCCTGAAATTGAATATCTGTTTTATGGAATTCTTTATCCAAGGTGTCAATCTAATCTATTTCATAACTTCGTAATATATCTCATGAAATACCTGATGTCACTTTTTAACGCCAAATACAGGAATTTCAATCAAGTATCTTGTATTATCGCATAACTTTCCTGTCAGGAATACACACACATGACATAACTGCAAGCATTCGCAAGGCATCTCTTGAATGCGAACTGAAACTCACGACTGATCACGCAGTACGTCATCGAAATATAGACCGTCATGAGTAGCATAACCTGACGGTAGTAAGGTACTATTTCGGGGAACACATCACAGTCGGGTACAACGAGATAGTAGCAAGCCAGACCGGTTATAACAACCACAGTCAGGGGTAGAGCTATAACACAGAGAGGGAAGATACTGAGAACCATGGCCATTCCAGCTCTCCATTCCAGTCGGGCAGGATCGGGTCGTTTGGGGTAAGTTACACCATCAGCAGCCAGCCGTGAAGATCCTACCATTCCATCTTCCCGGTTAACATTCAAGCAAAGCTGTCCAGCAACACCTACCGGTAGGGATCCTTCTTCAGGAGCGGCTGACTGATACATGTTAGCAACGTTCTGACTTCGGTAAATCACCGTTTCCCGGTAACGGAAGGCTAGAGGATCGCTTTTCAAATATCGCCTGGTCAAGAGGAAGATCTTCACCTGGAGGATGATGCAGGAAACGAGCATCAGGAGCATCAGGATACCCAGGATCTCCTTCTTATTCGGGTGCCATATACAGGGAATGGGTTCCAGGATCACCCAGTACTTGGCGGTGAGTATGAAGAACGATACCACGTAGAACGAAGGTAGCGAAACGCAGAACCTTTTCTCTGTAACATACTTTGCGTGCCACAGTGGATAGGCTAAGGCTGTGTATCGATCAGCAGATCCGATGGTCAGTACTGCGATAAGTAGCATATAGGGAATACCGACGATGAATGAATGGATCCTGCACGCGACGATGGATTCGTGAATGGCTGCAAAGAGTTCGACACCGGCGTGGAAGTAGACTACCAAGTTGGCGACACTGACCACTAGCCAGAATACATTGCGGGCGTTCCATAACTGTCGACAGCGACTAATCACCCAGAGGATCGTCACATTGACCAGAACGCCAGCACAGACGGACAGGATCTGAGTCACCCGCTCCCAGGTGAATGGCAGTCGCGGGCCACTGTAGGTATCACCATCAGCACTGACGCTATCGTTCATGTTACAGAAGGCGATCTGAGCTATCGGCAAGCGATAGCGAGTCTGAAGGTACGACCCACTCGACACTGGGTTTATACGATGGCGGATGGAATGTAACGCATGGCAAGTGAGTTTCCAGCTGACTGTATGGCCATATATTCAAATATTAGTTTCAAATAAGCCCTTTTCTACTATAACAACATTAGTATGAAGACACTGCAGTAGTATTAGAGTAATTGACCAACTGTATTAAGCCAATATAACTGCAATCAACAGTCGCTATGGGGCTATTAGGTTAGCTGTACTAATACTAATAGCATGAGTGAATGAATGTACTTGATGTAATGTCGAAATGTATTATTGATTAAGCAGCAGGACTGTTGCATAAAGGCTATAAATAATCCATGGCGTTTCACCGAGGGCTTTCCTATTGTATAACTCGCTCACTTTATTGAAAGGAGCACGAATAGCGTTTGGTCTGCGACTCAAGTTAAACTTCTTCTAATGCTATTTTCATGTTTGCTAAATTACGCTGGATAATTTCATAATGAAAGTAATTAACAAGAGTTAAAAGTTTTATTTAATTATACAACAGAAGCGTATTGGATTTCGAACGACGGGAAATTATGGCACTTCAAACTTTAGAATTTATTTCCAGCAAAACTATTGCGTTTATTTTGATGAAACTTGTTGAGTGCATTAAGGGCACATTATGTAATTATATCATCATTGAATCATTAACAGAGTAGCATGCCCTGTCCCTACTGAATCGCATGCTGCTACATGCTGAAGACGCTTCATGCTGCGGAATGCAAGAGAATAGATGAGAAACGACCAGAGCCCCACCTGCTACTACGCATGCTTAATCGTACTGAATCTGATTTCAACGTGCTGAAAGTGCTGCATGTGGGCCAATTCCACAAGCAGAAGCATGCTGAAAGTCATACTGAAACCGTAAGAGTAAGAACGGGTAGCAGACTGAATTTTGCATGGGGCGATCCGAATAAGGGTTAAACAGATGATATATGTTTAACAGTTATGTATATCGATATTATAACTATAGTAAATCGCACAACTTTGTATCATCATCATCACCTTCAAAGGTATAAAAATAAGACTTTCAGTGTACTTAACTCGAGAAATCAATACTCTGCGAATTTATCCTCTCCTTTAGGATGAGAATTCAGCGAAGGGAAGCAAACAGCGGTTTTATTGGCCCAGACTTGCGACATTTACTTATTCATAATTCCCTTTTGAAAACCGCTCTTTTTCTACTAAGGGTTTTCAAGGATATTTCTATCTGCAGACGAACCATTGAGCTACTGATACAAGAGAGAAAAGCCGATCACTGAAAGTCTAATTACGATAAAAGCGACTGAACGTCGTTCAGTGCAGTCCTGTCTGGTTGGCAAGAACCACGCGAAGCAATAACAGGATCATTGGGCAGGATTAAAAGTGGAAATTAGCAGTGGATTGTTATTAGCAGATGAAGCTGAATTGCCTTCGCCCTGAGTGATGGCCAAGTAGCTTGATTTTTTAGTTGTCGTTGTTGGTGGATTGATTCGGCAAAGCTATATAAAGTGATTTAAAACATAGTGAAGTATTTTCAAGTATTGATATAACCGTTTCACAGTGTTACCCAACTAGAAATTGAACTAATGAATGAATGTATCTATCTGTAAACTATCTGTCCTATCTGTGTCTGTCCTATCTGTATATTTTTCTATTTGCCTAACTTTCTGCCTGTCTGTCTGTCTGTGTGTCTGTCTATCTTTCTGTGTGTCTGTCTGTCTGTCTGTGTGTCTGTCTATCTTTCTGTGTGTCTGTCTATCTATCTATCTATCTATCTATCTATCTATCTATCTATCTATCTATCTTTCTATCTATCTATCTATCTAAGTCTATCTTTCTGTCTATCTATCATCCATCCGTTTGTCTATCTATCCATCCATCTGTCTATCTATCTACCTATCTATCTATGTATCTATGTATCATCTACCTATCTATCTATCTTCTATCTACCTATCTGTCTATCTATCTTTCGATCTATCTATCTATCTAACTATCTATCTATCTATCTATCTATCTATAATTATCTAACTATCTACCTGTTTACCTAGTCGGTCAACCAATCTACCCATTTATCTGTTCTACCTCTTTACCTAGCATGGTTAGCATAAAAAAAAATTATCGCCTGAAATTATCTCAAAGTGATTAACGATAAACCATTTCACGAATTAAAATGTAATTTTTTGTCATGGTTTGCAATGGTCTACTATTTTTTTTCCTGGCTTACCTGTTAGGTATATCAGCTAAGTTTATTTTCTTCCGAGTAGAATTATAATACGCAACAGTGTAAGTGGAGCAAGGACAAGTAACAAAGAGAAGTACAACTGAGAGTCGCACATGGATAAAATAGCGTACAAAACAAAACGAAAAGAAAGAAAAAGAAAAAGTAACAATGGGAGTAAGGCAATAATAACAATACAATTATTAAGAGAGAAAAAAATGGAATCAGCTAGGGACAAGCAAAGAAAAGGTCATACATTTACATAACAAGAATACACTTGATAAGGTGGACAAAAGAAAGAGAACAAGATGCAAGAATGAAACCCAATTAAATTACCACACGAAAAAGGGATAACTAAAAGTACGATGTGGTATTTAGTCAAAATAGGAAGAAAATTTTCAGGAAAAACGTCGTGTATTATCTAGGAATGTAATTAACTGTTGTTTGACGTCGGAGTTGCGTAAAAGTACTGCGACAAGCGATGGTATGGAACTAGTACAAAGCTATATGAAACTCGGCTACATCCTCAAAGAACGTTCGTTTTTATATCTCATCATACAATGTGTTTATTGCACCGCGTTGCCAAGGCGAATGTATCCTACCAGCTAAAGTGTATAAGAGAAACTGAACCCAACGCTAATTATTTCCCAGAAGAATCTCAATTAATTTTGTTTCTCTTGGAAATTAAGCAAGGAACTGTGTTTTTAAACATTTATTAACATAGAAATAGCCATATTCCCTAAATTCCTTATTACCAAAAACTAAACTTATTCAGTCTGTCTATCTGTCTATCTATCTATCTATCTATCTATTTAACTATCCTGTGTTACTTATATCTAGATATATATATCTATCCCACTAACGACCTTATTATATAACATCTTGTTAACATTCATTGCAGCGAACAAAACTTAAAAGGCGGATACTTTAAGTCGTGTCACTGAACCCGCGCGCTACATTAAGAAATCGTTCCCGACCGATTAGCAAATTGGCTTATCGGTTATCCATCGCGCGGTCAATAGAAACCTATAGGGATTTTCCATGCGGCCCTGCCGTCCTATGAATAGTCCCATACAGCTTATCTATCATTGCCAAATAGACCTAGATTTAGCCTCCTATATATACAGCCGTGTTTCCGTCACTAAATTCAGACAGCTCACTTGGTCTTGTTGCACTTGACAAGCTTCGCCTGTACTCTCAGGTAACTTTGCCAGTTATATGAATTATATTATATTATTATTATCTGTACGAGAAATTTTGTGTTTAGACTAGATAGATAGACAGATAGACAGATAGATCGATAGATCGATAGATAGATCGATAGATAGATAGAAAGATATATAGATAGACCGATAGATAGATCGATAGATCGATAGATCGATAGATCGATAGATAGATAGATAGATAGATAGATAGATAGATAGATAGATAGATAGATAGATAGATCGATAGATAGATAGACAGATATATAGATAGACCGATAGATAGATCGATATATAGATAGATCGATAGATAGATAGATAGATAGATAGATAGATAGTGAATTAAAATGATAATAATGTAAACTGCATCTTTAACTTAGAATGAACAAACTTCACTTGTTGGCCTTCGTGGCTGTCCTGGCCGTGGCTTCGGGCTTCGTCATCCGGCCGTACCCTAACAGCAAGGTACTCGATCCGGAAGGTGCATTCACCCTCTACTGGGATTCCAAGGCTCACGAGATCGATCTCGAGTTTGTCGTCAAGACAACTGGTTGGGTTGGTTTCGCCATCGTCTCGGAGAGCGGAGACTTTGCCGACTTTTTGTGGGCTGGCGTCAATGACAACACTACTCTGCCTTACTTCGAGGTATTCACTTTTAATTACCTGAATCAAACTTAATTATCTTAACGGAATAAAGATTATTCCATTTTGAAACTTTAAATTAGAATCTGGTGTTATCTTTAATTGGAAACCTGATTTGTTATTGATATTTTCCAATTGAAATGGTTATAGGATATGCACATGGATCTCTCCAATGGAACCCACAGTGTTCCAGAAGTAGACTCCAGTTCCAGTCACGTTGTCCTCCAGGGAGCTGTCCAGGACGAGGAAACGACTACTATTCGTATTAAGCGCCGCTACGATACCGAAGACCCTGAAGACGTCGCCATTATCGTAAATATATATACTAGGCTTTCCTCTCTACCTATCTACCTAATCTGTCTATCTATCAGTCTACCTAACTATGTATCAGTCTATGTATCTTTGTATCTACATATTTATGTGTGTGTATGTATGGATGCGGTCAACTTTTTACCTTTCTATCTATCTATCTCTATCTATCTGTCTGTCTGTCATTTATCTAACTATCTATGTGTCTGTCTATCTATCTGTCTGTCTATCTATCTGTCTATCTATCTATCTCTATCTATCTGTCTGTCTATCTATCTGTCTATCTATCTGTCTGTCTATCTATCTGTCTATCTATCTATCTATCGATCTATCTAACTATCTATTTATCTATCATCTATATATCTGTCAATTTATCTATCTATCTACTATATATCTATCCGTCCATCCTTCCATCTATTCATTTATCTTTCTATCTACTTGTCTATCCAGCTATATCCATCTACTGTCTATCCGTCCGCACATTGTTCTATCCAGTCTGTCTATCTGTTTACCGTTCTACATGTGTTCCTATTTTTCTACCTACCCAACTAACCTACCTACCTACTTAGCTACAACTAATACATACTTAACTATTCATCCATCTACCTGCCTAGCTATCTGTGGTAACTTTTATCTACCTGTCCATCTATTTAATTCAACTAAAGTACCTTTCTGACGTCTGTATTAGCATATCTGTTGTCTAACACCTTTACTGCCTATTCCAGCGGGATCTGATTCACCTGTTACAATATATCTTACATCGTACTGAATCCTATACATAATCTTGCGTAATCATATATGGTTATAAAATATGTCCTATGCGATGTTTAAACAACTTCGCCTACACTGAACTTTGACTAAAACTGCAAGTCTCACATTCAGGCTGGAGATATGACCATCGGTTGGTCCTGGAGCGACTCTGACAGCACTGAAGATCCTCACACCAACGCTGGCTTCACCACTGTAGCCCTCTTGCCTGGCTTTTAAATATTTCATCTTATTTATTGGAAATTAAAACTCTCGAATGTTCCAGCGTGCATATTCAAGAGTCAAATACAATACTATCCAACTTCAATTAAATCTCGCTGTTCGCTGACTCGACTTCAATTCCACTGCAAATGAATACAGTGTCATGTCTGTGATCTGTAGCTCATCAAGTTGATTGCAAGTTTGATTGATCTACTCAACATACTAAGCGACATTGTGTCTTTTCACGACATTGTGTCTTTTCACGACATTGTGTTCTTGGTGGCTATTCTTTGCACTGTGACATTGTATGAGGAGAACTCAGTTCAATAATTGTTAATTGGTCCCGTATCCATGTTTCAAAAACTGTAGCAATAACACATGGATAATAGCCACGTCATTTAAGATACAAGACAGTCAGAACCGCGTATTGCTACTAAAGGTTCATGATAAGGAAATGCTAATTAAGTAGCATAATATAATTAAACCATGCGGAATCTTTTTGAACAGTAATGTTTATTCTTCAATCCATAAATCAAATCTCAGTTAACTATGAATGGAATTAGCCTCGTTAGCGGGGGGAGGGGGCAATTTACTTCTTGCCGGGGATCAAAGCGACGGTGGTGAATCCAGCGGCGACGTGAGGAACCTCGGCGCTGTCAGAGTCGCTCCATGACCATCCGACGGTAACATCTCCAGCCTGTGTCAGACAAAACCAACGTTATTATAAATTGTAATAATATACCACAAGACATACAGATAATTAGACTATACTTTAATCAATTACAACGGTAATTAAGTTAGACTATCAAATATGGAAAGTAAAAGTATAAGAGGATTGATTACGGTAATAGCAACATCATCAGCATCTCCAGTGTTGATCTTGCGCTTGAAGGTGAGAGTAGTGACTCCGCCTTCCTCAACAGCGTCCTGCAGGGTAACATCGCTGCTGGCATCAACAACGGGGGCATCGTGGGCGCCATCGACCAAGTTCACACGCATATCCTTTTCAAAGATAAAACAATAGTAGTATATTTTATGAATACTATTTAGATCGAATTAAGTGAATTGATAATGAATGTGATAGCACAAGCTACGATTGATTAAACGTACGGCGAGATAACCGGATCCGGTGGAAGCATCGTATCCTCCCCAGATGAGATCAGCGTAGGTACCGTCGGCGGAAGGGAAGAGGAGAGCAGCCCATCCGGTGGTGTTGGCAACAATCTGCAGGTCGAGTTCACCGGGACCCGACTTGATGTCCCAGTTGAGAACGAAGTTGCCGTCTTCGTCGAGAACCTTGGAGAAGGGCAGAGCACGGGGAGCGATCGCAGCGCCAGATGCCATGGCGGCCAAAGCGAGAACGGCGATAAGGATCTTGGCCATCTGAAAGGAGTGACAAGACATTGTAAGAAAGTGATGGATGGGATGGATGGACGGATGAATGCATGGATGGATGGATGAATGGATGAATGGATGGGTGGGTGGGTGGATGGATGGATGGATGGATGAGTGGATGGATGGGTGGGTGGATGGAAGGATGGGTGGACGGCTGGACGGAAGGATGGATGGATGGGTGGGTGGATGGATGGATGGATGGATGGGTGGATGGATGGATGGGTGGACAGTTAGATAGATAGATGATGGATAGACAGATTCGTGGATCGGAGAGATACATAGATGAATAGTTAACTGGTTAGTTAGATAGATAGCTAGATGGATAGATAGATAGATAGATAGATAGATAGATAGATAGATAGATAGATATAGATGCTTAGACAACGCAGAATGAGAGAAAGTTTACATTTAGGTAGATATGGATAGATAGATAGATAAATAAATAGACGGTCAGATAAGAAGTATACGTACATTGAAAGATAGAAGATGGATAGTTGGACACAGAAACACACAGATAGGTAGATAGATACAGATAGATAGGTAGGTAGACGGGTAAGTAGATAGAATGATATATATATAGTTTGGGTACGTAGGTAGATAGATCGATATAGCTACGTAAGAAATAACAAATTTAGGCTTTTCACATTAAAACCTTACAAACTGGAAACAATTCTATTACCTTGTACTTCGAAGCGGAGGACTGTTGTTTGATAAAGAACTAGCTGTACTTGTACCATACAACCAACAACTCCATAGCTTTTATACCCTACTCCCACTTACGTCAATCGATCTCTCCAGATAAAACCAGCTAAAATAAACTATTTATATAGTGATAAATGGTTACGATTACGGTTGTTGTGCTGTTTGTTTAACGCCATGTTTGAATTGTTTCTAGAGATATCGTGCCCGTACACGTGTGTGGATCGAAAGCTGCTTATCTGGTTGTTTCTATTCCAAATTTGAACTGTACACGCAGTGTAGAAGCTTTTCCACTACCAATCCAAGATACTGTTCAAAGCAGTTTGTGAATATAACGGTGCGATAAGGACTATAAACACGTGTATATTAAGATTACAGGGGTTTATATGTATGTTATATATGGCTAATAACCACTATAAGTTTCTACAGATTACATTAACCTACTACACGATATAACATTATAACCTATGCTGATCTAAATATGCGTATATCTACATCTGTGTGCAATAATGCAACAAGCTATATAATCATGTAATAATAATAATATCATATAATAAATATCGTATAATCAAGGTTGCACATCAGATATCACTATGTACTCTAACCTTCGTCTCAAGCACGCAATTCTTCCCTTTACGTCATTGAATCTATTACGTAAACTGTTTTTTTCAAGTTTGATTGTCATGATATCAATGCCAGCAGGGTTCTTGGGTTCATCACGTGCGCTACTCGATACTATTCTATAATCACTTAGAAACATAACCTATTAGAAAATTAACTTAGGAAGTATTCATCTTAAAACTGTAACTCTCCCCGAGTCAAAGAAATATCATGGCAATGTCGAATATATCATGGTATATCTTAATGACAATATATGTAATTGGATCTGGAGTATAGTGAGCAAAAAAAGGTTTGACTTCGTTTACTTTGTTAAGAGATTTTCATCGCAAGGCAAATACACGCGACAGTTCTGTTCCCCGCACAAGCACAGCTTGCGCTTTATTCCGAATGTCGAGGACCTGGTATCGGCGATGTTTTCATCTTCACCATAATCGAATGAAAGCTCCGTGAAACGCTTGATATCCTGGTTGGCAAACAGGCATAGCTTAGGAATTACAGTATCAGTCCTCACAATCACGATGCTGAGGTTTGGATTGCACGAGTGGTTGATGTACCTCCCGACGTTTCCTATAAACATAGGGTCGATGTACGTGACGGTCAAGTTGTCTCCGAAGTGTTCCCGCAGAGCGAATATGTAATTCCGGTCCGCCTCGGTCTGTAACTCAAACCGTCTTTTCGCCTCCTCGTGACTGATGACCTCTCCCGCGTACTCGCAAACAAAGGTTCCCGTCAAGATATCGTCCCGACATTTCAGCCCGTGTCCTTTCCGCTCAGTCTGAAATATTTCTAAGTTGGCTAAAGGTCCTTCTTGAACGAGCCGGCTGCTGCACGTCCCCCGAGAGGAGCACGAGCATCGGCCGTGGCACTCGTAAATTAGCGTCGCGGTTCTTGGGTCAGGAAGACGGCCTCTGTGGTACGTTGCTCCGTGCGATACGCACGGGCACCTGGTTCCGCAACGCACCATACAAGAACAACCCTCGAACTGTAGGTCGAACAGATTAGGGTCCACCCCAGGTCCAGGAATGTTCACGGGAGTATAGAGTAAGCTTGGGTCTATGTGTTCGTAGGCGTCTTTGAAGTCCGTACTACCATCCATGGCTCGTGCGTCTTCTCGTGCTTCTTGAATCTAATATAGATAAACTGACTTATTTTAACCGCTATGAATTTTCATATTTAAATTGCCTCTTCCAAAACTTTTATAAATAAAACTTCCGATTTCATAATTCAACCTGCGTCATTAGAGACAACATAGACCGCTAGAGGGAAGGAGGACCGTCGCCTAAAGAGCGTTGCAGATGCTCTATTGCGACTTCTCTCAACACAACAACATAATTCAACCTGCGTCTATATGGAGGAGGTTTGAAACTCCAAACTGAAACCGCAGTTACATTATTTATTTGATACTACTTATTATATTAGTCTTCAAAAAGCGCTTACCATGCTAAACAGTTGTTAATGAATTTCCTGTAACTAAAGATGATTTCATTGCAGTTTAAACCGTTTCGAATGTGAAGTTCATAAAAATTCTACTTGCTGTTTGTTTTGCTTTGCAGCGGCACCTAGCGATCGGTTTTGAAAACGTTTTACATTTGAAAGGACGTCAATTGACTGCAAGATCTTCTCACCTTATGCAACTCTTTTAGAAAACTGGTAAGTTTACCATTCTCTCTGGTATTCTAAGTTAAACTACGGATTAGGGATGTCAACCAACTCGACTTGAGTCGAGTCGAGTCGACTCGGACGTTCGCGTTCGCGGTGAACGACTGAACTCGACTATGGAGTTTTGCAAGTCGACTCGATCGACTTCGGGTCTAACGTCGAATATATAGCTGACTCGAGTCGACTTGACCGACTCGACTCGATTTTGACTCGACTTAGGTCCACACATCATCGACTCTTGACTACTTGACTTCAAGACCAAGACCATTGACTCGACTCGACTCGGGGCCAAGTCGAGTCGAGTCGGGTTGTTGACATCACTACTCCAGATTAGGATAGTTCATAAGCAGCTGATAATACTTTCATATTGTACAGTCCGGCTAATAACTCAGAAATCCCATTATTATGGCTTTCTTGCTGGATATTCATAAGAGTTTGTATAATTTAACTGTAATTAATTTGATTAGTTACAACTTACTTATTCTGCGTTACTTCAATACCACGATCACAAAATGCTAATAATAATCACAGGAGTAGGAATATTACTTTTGTTTATTCATATTTCATTGGAGATTTTCAGTGGTTCCAAATATTTATACGAGATAAACCCTTTCGTGTATTTCTTGCATTGTTCATGGAAAAAGAACAGCTTTACGGTGCATTCCTTAAAAAATGAATGTTTCGTTTGAATTCCCAGTACGTAACGTCCAAGTAACCCGCAACTTCAAAGGTGAATCGTTCTTTCGTGCTTTCAGTCGCTTTCTGCAGCGGTCAAACTGGTGGTGACGTCGACATCGTCGACATCTTGGGTGGATTTTCTCCTTTCCTATTTATGTTTAAGTTGCATTACAATCTTTCTAAATGTACTAATTCTCACACCTGTAGTTCAGTGATGCTTGAAGTGCAAACGCGAAGTCGCAGCGTAGTCGCAAGCAGGGCGGTAACCACAGCGAGAACCAGGGCTATTTGGAAGGAAGCCAAATGCGACATGCCCTGGACAACTTCTTCGTCTATTCCTGAATTAACCTTATATCATTACTCTGGTCTATAATAAAGTTAACATGGTAAGTGTACTTAATATCATACTGAAAGTTCATATCAAGCACACGGCAATGAATCGCTGTAAACTTGTCAAACCAAGGTCAAAGGTTACAGGAGATACGATAGTGGCCAGAGGTTGGCGATGTTGAACTTTCATGTTGAACCAAGAATGTTAAACTTTTAGCAAGTGCTGCAACATGCACTCGTGTGGCGCTGTGCGATTCCCCTGTAACTATAGCTCTTAAGTTGGGTGTGAAAGTTCTACGACACATATACAACTTCTGTAGTTGTATATACTATTCTGCAAAGGCGACAAAGCTGCACGGTAGGATGTTCCCGACATTATACTATCGACTAAAGAATCGACCAAGAATCCAAAACTAAAGTTGCGATTCAATTAAAAGATACACACCTATGAAGGATTGGTATGCAGGTTCTCCCATGTCAGTTTCAGCGGTCTTAACATTAGTCTGACACGTGCTGACTGAGGTTTTTTCACCGGCACAAGGTGAGCAGACTGTATTTCTTGTCGATACGCAAGGTTCGATTTCAATGAATCCTTCTCCTGTTGGAAAGATCTATTAGTTTAACTGGTTTGTAATTTACGCAAATGATGATGTGGTTTATTACCGCAAGAAGAACATGGCGTACAAGCGTGTGTACGCGAGTGCTTTGAAGAGAAGTATCCAGTCTGACATGACCGACATATGGTGTCGGCTGTCGCAGTGCATTTATGGAGGACGCCAAATCCAGGAGGACACCTGGAGCATTTGGAGTGAAGCGTGCGGTGGATGCTGGAATGCCCTGAAGTTGAATGAACCTAGATAGACAGATAGATATGTAGATAGAGAGATAGATGGGTGGATCGATGGATAGATAATGTATGGATGGATGGACTGATGGATGGATGGGTGGGCGGATGGTTGGATAGAAAGTTGTATAGTAGATAGTGAAGTATGTATAGGTAGGCAGGCAAGTAGAGATAGATAGATAGGTAGATAACGGATGGATGGGTGGATGGATGGATGGGTGAATAGATAGACGGTACAGATACATAGATAGATGCATAGATAGATGGATAGATAGATGGATAGATGGTTGGACAAACAAATAGAAAGATAGATAGAGACATAGGCAGATAGATAGATAGATCGACAGATCGATACACAGATAAACAACCAACAGCAGATGCTACACCTAATAAAACAAGCCTGTTATATTACTTTAGGATTACAGTTTAATATAATTACATATGCAACCAATTATCACACTGCCTAACGTTCGTCTTTCATACACCAAAATCTTGAAGCAACTTTTCTCGGGGTCATCAGCAGCACGGAGAAACCTTGAACCCTTCATTAGCATTCAGCGAGAACTTTGTCAGTCAGAATCGGCAGGGCCAATCCTTTGAAACAAAGCTCTTGCTCCGCAGTTCTACTTTCTTAAATGGATTATGAACTCTGTGCAGCAGCTTTGAACTCAAACCAAAACTTCCATTGGCTCGAGTTTTCAACCAGCAGCCGGACATTGTTAGGATTGTAACTCAAAAACTGGAAGCGATAATTAGTTCCAAGCCCCTATCTTTCTGTCTGTTTCTCCATCTAACAATCTAACGAGCTACTCGTCTACCTATCTGTCCATCCATTTGTCTGTCTATATATCTACCTGTTTATCTATCTATCTGTCTGTCTATCTGTCTGTCCATCTGTCTGTCTATCTGTCCGCCTGTCTATCTATCTGTCTGTCTATCTATCTATCTATCTATCTAAATGTCAACTTTCTGTCATTTTATATGTTCTGCCCATCCATACATCTGTTTTTGTCTATCTATCTACAGTCAATTCATCCGTATATCTGTCTACCTACTTACCTACCCACCTACCTACCTATCTATCTATCTATCATCAATCTATCTATCAATCAACCAATCTATCTATCTATCTAATCTTACCTACTACCTACCTACCTATCTATCTATGTATCTCTATCTATCTATCTGTCCATACATCCGTACATTTATCTATCTATACATCATCCATCCATTTCAAAAAACCTCAACTAGGGGAAAAAAGGAAAACTTACAGCAATCAAGATTAACACCGTCAATACTACCAGGACGATCCGCTTGGTACAGGCGTGTTCCATGAAGAACAATCAAGTCACGCAAGTTGTTTCGAAGAACCTAGTACCACCTGGTACGCGTTATACTTCCACTCAAGTTTTACTTCACTTTGCACATCACCTAACTTCCTAAACTTGGTTACCAGACTTGCATTTAGTGTGAAACAAATCCTAATAAGATTCTAACGTGTTGAAATAACTTCTGAAGATTACTTGATAGGTTAAACTAAGCGATGCCTGTAGTTCCAGAGACGGTTGGTTAGGAACTAACGTGGGCTAAAGTACTGCTTGGGGGTATGTTTGGGCGCCTGGATCCTTTATTAGTCTTGCGCACTAGTACCTTAACAAAAGTATTGCAATCTAATTGTATTTTAATTAAGACGCTAATTCTAGGCTAATTAATTCGTTTGATGTGAGATTATCTGGCTAATTTGGCAGACCGAAATCTGTAAAGAAAGTCAAAGTCTAAGGCGTGAAAGGATCGATAATTCTGCGGGCGTTATCGATATTTGGCAGCTGACCACACACTTGAAATCACCACCAATTAGGCACGTTCATTGGATTTGTTTTCTCCATTGATTGGCCTTACTTGCAGCCCCGCATGTTCCATGCTTTCTCTTGTTCAAACTACGATCGTTGTCTAAATAATAGCCATGGACAGTCAGCTTTAGTTTTATTACGTAAGATTTAATAGTAATCTGCAGGTGATATTGGAATTGATGGATATTAAACATACGAGTATATGAAGAATGTACTTATTGCTGAATTAGGTGATATACTCCAAATAGCATACAGATAACTATAGCATATATGTGTATGTATCTAATTATCTATCTATCCATACACCTACATATCCATCTTTCTATCTACCTATCTATCTATCCTCCTATCTATCTGTCTATCTATCTATCTATCTGTCTGTCTATCTATCTATCCTCCTATATATCTGTCTATCTATCTATCTATCTATCTATCTATCTATCTATCGATCTATCGATCTATCAATCGATCGATCGATCTATCTATCTATCTATCGATCTATCTATCTATCTATCTATCTATCTGCCTAGCTGTCTATCTGTCTATCTATTTATATATCTATCCCATCCGTCTATCCATCTATCTATCCGTCTGTCTATCTATCTATCTATCTATCTATCTATTATCTATCTGTACATCCGTCTGTATATCTACAAAATAACACTAGCCAGTGGATAAATATCGATATCCCGTCAAGGATCATGGAGTTCGAGTGCTGGATTATAAAAAAAGCGCATTGTGTATTGTAAATCGGGTAAAGGTGTGAACAGCACTCGAACTTGCTGCCGGGACAATCTGCAGCGTTGCCGATTTCCTCCAACGCGTCAGGAATATCATTATTCCGGCCCCGAGCGAGGGATGTAATGTATGCAGCATACGGTCTCCCATACATCGTTAAATCGGCTTCTAGAATGCCTAGCTGTTCAAAATAATCCGTCGTCCATCGGAAGGCTATTAAGCTTATATCAGCTTATTTGCATGTAAGCTCTGAACTCTAATTAGTCATCTACTTCGTTTAACTTGACGAATAACTAAAAAGCTCATATAAGAATTTCTGTATTTACATTGTAAGCAATTAGGAATGATAACAATGTTGTTGATCTTTCAGTTCGACTTTTTCCAATCTACTGGTCTTGCATCGAACTTACAGGACTATAACGACACAACAGTGAGGTTGTCGTAATCGAGTTCGACATGTCTGAAATCCGACTTTGCTTCCCCTAGTATACAATCGACTTTCAAAGTTGATTTTTCAGTTTCGATTCCTATGTCGCTTTTCCTACAATTGACTTGCCCGGTTCAGCTTCAAAACAACTTCAATTCGTATTCCATCTGTATGAAGCTCGTCGTTTTAATCACTACTGCGATACTGACTTAAACTGTTGAAACTTGAATCTTATGATGGAAGGATCTTGATTAAATATTCAACTCGACCTGCATTCTACTTAACGTCTAGTTGAATTAAGCCTGCACCCGGTCGGAAACCAAAGTTCGATATCGGAATATAGGGAAGATAACGAATGATCCGTGTATAATTGGTCGACACGTGATGTTTTATTACCGCACTGTGGATCGAATGTACAAGAGAAACCACTTTCCAGGGTTCCCAGTTGTATTGGTGCCGTACTGTCTCCAGAGGTTCCCTTTAAGGGGAAAAAACTATGATAAATAAAGGATCGTTCTCTCCTTCGGCTAGGGTGTGACTAACTTTTGGAAGTTGTGAACCGTTGACGTGCGAGT
>JAIQCU010001688.1:0-17348 GCA_022114935.1 Leptestheria dahalacensis
CATAGAAACAGATGGGGAATTTGAAAAGGTGGGGAGAAAAACGGGGAAAAAAAGGAAAAAAAACGTGGAGTGGAAAAAAGTGAACAATATGTCTCCATGCTGTTAAGCTATGGAGACAACTAGATTGAAATGTTATGGAACGCATTGCATTCATAGGCTGACTGACATTGGAAACTAGATTGACTTGACATGAAACGCAATGCGTTCATAGGTTGACTAACATTGGAAACTAGCTTGAAATGACATGCAACGCATTGCGTTCATTGGTTGACTAACATTGTTAACTAGATTGACTTCAAATGGAACGCATTGCGTTCTTAGGCTGACCTAACATTATAAACTAGAACGACTTGATATTGGGGCCATGCGTTACCTCAGAATTAGGAAAAATGAAATTTAGAAACGGTTCATAAACAGCCAAGGTGATAAAGAAAAACTGCCAAACTTTTAAAATTTTTCCTGTTTTCCAAAGCGCTTTTTGCGAGGGATGAAATGTTCAAAACGTGACAAACTTAATTTTTTCAGAAGGTTCTACCTTTGAATTACTACTTGATTTTCAAATGATGTTTCCAACTTGAGGGGTTTAGGCGCTAGTAGGTCCGCCTAGGTAGGCACTATTTTGTCCGCCGCCAGTTGAAAATAGCATGCAGTTGGTATACTCGTCCCCTGCATACTCTTTCAGTTTGCACCAGAGCACAAATATGTGACATCAACTATTATTGTCCAGTCAGCAAGCAAAATATTGTACAAGACTTAGAACGTCGCAGACGCGAGAACTTGGTCCCTTTTTAAAGAGTAGGCAGCTAATACAAGATGACATGGCAAAACATTGTTTTCGCTGTGGTACCCACCTTCGCCGCTTACCGCGAAACCCACCCCGCAGGCACCCTCCGATATTTGCAGTTCATTCATTAGCCAATATATAGGTGCAATTGCTGAGATAATAATAAGACATAATATTAGAATATATATACTGTATAATATAATACTCAATTTTACACGCCTGTAGATCTCATAAATGCGAAATAAAAGCCGTTCATTAAGTTCTGGTGTATTTTCTTTCAAATTTCACAACTGAATCACATCCACAAAGGGAGAAGAATCCAAGGAGAAGACCAAATACTACTCGTTTTTGTTTTCAATTTGCAACAAAATTCAAGGGCAGTTTCTTATTCTTTGTAAACTAGCCTTGTTTAAAGGCCAGTTCCTGAGCTAATTATTCAAAATCGTCACAATCTGGGCAGTCGTTAAACTAGGATATTGTACCATAATATCCAAACCACCAGTCCAGTGATTCAAACCCGGGGAAATATATAATTCCCGGCATTTGAATCTCAGTTAGTGAGATGAGGCGAAAAAAGCTAAATCTTTTTTGAAAAAAAAAAACACTTATCCTCAACAACAACAAAAAAAAGAAGCGAAAACCACCACAAAGTACAAAAAGTCGCGAGGAAAAACCTTCGTTTTAACGGTATTCAAAAGACATTGATGACTCTATTCATCAGCCATACAGGACACTTCTTCGGCCATTGCATAGTACTTGTTAGCCAGCCGGCCTTTCATGGCAGCCATAGCCAGTTCGGCAGCTTCGTTGAACAGTTCGACAGCTTTCGCAGCGTCCGGAGTCAAATCGAAGCCTCCGTCGCGATACATCTCCGCTTGGCGTGCGACTAGTTGATAAGTAGGATCGTCCATGGTCGCGTCGAAATTGCCTTCCTCGTCGCCGGTCTCCATGGCAACGGCCTGCGAGTACCAGTGAACGGCAGACGTCCACGAGCGGGTCCTCGAGGTTCCCAAGTTGTCGCCCGTGTCGTAAGCTTTGGCCAGGTAGATCATCGACGCGCGGTCACCAGCTGCGGCGGCCTGCAATAGTTTGGTTATTGACGATATTTTCTAAAATAACATATTCAATACATTCTAATAAAAATACGAAATCCTAATATAAATATATAATGATACTGAGGATACAATGTAGAAAATAATACCTGATGCGTGTAATCGAGTCCAATATCGATATTCTCGGGCGTTTGGGTTTGTACAATATCAGGTAGGACGTCGTGAGGCAGTTCAAGAAAAACCCGAGCAACGGTAATTATGGCCTCCAAGTTACCACAGTCGGCAGCGTGGCGCAGGTGGAAGAGAGCAGCATCGTGGTCGTAACCTATGACCCAGGAAAATTTCAACGTTGAAATCATAATAATAAAAATAATAATAATACTAATAATAGCATTATTTTGATATAAATAATCACCGTCTCGTCTTAACTTGCTAAAAACAAATAACAATACCGAGTAACTGCCACTAACGTGCTACAAGCGCGAATTATTCAGAATAAAAAGTTTGAAAAAATGAATGTTACCATCACTTCCTGGCTGAGTAAAGCGTTGCAGTTCGTGGTAGTTAGCCAGGTCAAGATGGATCTGACCCAATACAGATCCGCCGGTACGCTGCAGGTCAAAGTCATCATCGGCAGCCTCTTGGGCTATCTGCCGAGCCCTGACTTCGGCCTCGACACACGAAGCGCGGGTCTTGCGCTGAACAAGTTCCCTATATCGAGAAAACAATTTAACGACTCTATTCCCTCAGTCCGCTAATGAATTGAAACAGAGTAGCATGATTTAATTTTGAAAATAGTACCGAAAAGCAACACGGTCGGCTTCTTCCGCAGCCCCGTTCGAGTTAGACTCCGAGAAGAGACGGGGTCTGCGCACGTACTGGGGTCGGGTGACGCTCCCGGAATTCGAGTTGGAGTTGCAACGTTGACGCGACACGCTCCCAGAATTCGAATGGTGACTGAAAAATTGGAACTGATCAATAGAAATACTGTTTTCTTTTTTTAAACCAAATATTCAGTTTACCCATTGCCATTTTCGCTCACACCCGAATCAATCCTCATGCGCAGCCCCGAAACGTTATCCACGCTGGTGCTCTCGTCCGTGTCTTCGAGTTCGGCAATATGCTCGGCGATACTTTCCGACAGGGAGGAGCACGAACCGATGCTCGATGACGAACGCATGCGGAGAAACTCGTGCAAGTGAGAACGCTCGTACCTGAAAAAGGTCGATTACAATGCTGTTATGTTTCACCAACCAACTTTTAATTATTCAAATTTATATTACTCATTGGGCAGCAAGCAAATCTCTTCATTGCCTCGTATAACCGTGCTACTGGCAGATTTTTTCCCGGAACTAGCGTGTGCAGCAGCCAGCTCAGAATCTGTTAAATCGAAATGGGATAGACCCAAACTCTCACAAATGGCATTGCACACGTGCGAGTGAAAGAACAAGGCCATTCCCCGGGTCCCAAGATTCCCGCTGCCGTATTCAGTACCTGCAACATACAATACAAATCACATTTCAGTTCATTTATAAACTCTATGTGACAATTAAAAAAACAATTGTACCAGCCACAGTGTGGATCTGCGGATCGGTATAGAGATCCCCAACTCCCTGAATGTCCACGACTAACAGCTCGTGTCCCGAACGTTCAAAGGTGAAATGACTGAAGGCCTGCGGGGTAATGCGGTGGGCTTCGTCCTCCAGAACAAAGCCCGAGTTCGAGTTGTACTTGACGTAGTGTCCTTCGATGAAGTTTTCTACGTGAAAGAGGGGTTTGTCGGGACGGTCGGCAAACTCCAGAATGGCCATCATAACAATGTCAATCTATTCAGAAATGGTAAGTTTATTTTTTCTCAATAAATTTTACAGTTCTACGCAGTCCACGGAACCTGTTTGGGCGGGTGGTGACGGTTGTATTCTTCACCCCAGAGCTTGGCGTCCATTTGAAGTTTCACCTCGTCAAAGTAAACTTCGCGTTCGACCGGCGTCATGTACTGCTTGGCAACAGCGTTATTGCTATCTTTGCACCAATCCTATAAATGAAAACATATTTTTTTAAAAAGGAAACTTGGATATGGTGCATCTCTGAATACCTGGTTGTGTGAAAAATTGCTGAGTTTTTTCATGCGGAAACATTCCCGCATGGCGCCATTGGCAAACGGTGTCGGTTCCATCTTGACTACAACCTCATCTACATACCATTCTTTCTTTAATGCATTATAACGATGACGGACGGCTTTCTCAGTGGGGTAGATGTCGAGGTGAAACTTCTCCCAGGGATCAGCGTGGCAGCGAGCTTTCAGGATGGCGTGCTTCCAGTGGAGGAGATTGCGAACGTGCTTTTCAGAAGAAGTTGACGGTTCCCGTTTGCGCTTCTTTGTCGAGAGGCCCATCGCCACAGAAAAGTATTTGACTCCCGAGCCATTAGTGCAGTCATGGTCATCGGCGCGGGTGTTCTCTTCGGAATCCTTCGCGTTTTTCTTGACGTCGTCAAGCGAAATGGGCTCGAGTACTAGGTCGTCCAAGTCCGACATCCTGACCAGCTTAGATCTCCGCGAAAACGGTGAAAAGGTTTAAATTGTCGTTGTTGGTGAACTTTCCAGCAAACGTGCAGCCTTCTGCCATCCCAAGTCGACGTTACCGTAAGGAGAAAGACCTTTTCCAAAAGAACTCAAATCAACAAACAGCTTGATGTTGAACCCTTTATACAAAAACATTAATCATAATTGGCCAATAAACAACTTCATGTTACCCGCACCCATGCTAACCCAGTCACATGTTCAAACGCGTGTCACTTTCGTTTTCATTTTACCGTCAAAAACATAATAAGCCCGGAACAAAAGAACGCCAAAACAAACATTACATATCTCCAAAAAAACAAATGTGAAAATCACCTTTCGCCCAAGTATTTCGCTGAAAACTCGGTTAGATTGGCAGAGCTATGGAAGTGATGGCAGTGCGCGGTTTGGCAAATATAGGAAATGGCAGCGATAGCCTTGACAAAGATAGCCTCGCAATCCGATATAACAAACAGCATGGTATGCGCAGACGGGAAGGGAGGAGGGGGCGAATGTTGTGTACGTGACCGGGTGTCCTTCAGAGGACCACGTTGCCCGTAAACAATCACAACATGCGCGCAGCCATGGGCTGCACCACAGTATAAGTGTTACTGTTAAGCTTATACTGTGGGCTGCACATTACCCAATCGACCCAAAAACATGTAAGTTTGTAACCTCCAGTTGTGGAAAAACAGCCTTTTGATTACTTACAATCACTTCTGTATAAAAATAACTAAATAAAAAAAACTGTATACGGAAATTATTACGGTCAGTTAGGAGTTATTACAGCAAATGCAATTAAACTGTAAACATGCAGGAAAGTAACATTATGTTGGGCCTTAAGATAAAAGTGGGTTCCGTACCACTAAAGATTGAATGCCATGTTGGATATGGATCAATACATACAATATTAAAATATATATTGTATAGGATTTAGCTGAAGTTATTTCAAGATGAAATAAAACAACAGCTTAATGGTAGAAATGTGATGGATTCAAACAAATATAGCTTAGTAACCGTTATAGCCGTTAACGGGTAGTCGGTAATCAGCGTGCTTTTAAAGTTGAAAAACAAGACAGGGAGCTGTGCGTGAATACTATGCAGTGCTTCCACTACTTGTTAGTACTAGCCTACTCGTTCATAATTTTTTATAAAATATAAATATTTAACTGTCAACAGTACATTTCATATAGAAAAAAATATGACCTACTTTAAAATTCTGTTAAGTTAAAAAAAGAGACTTGCCTTGGTTTTTTAGAGTAAAAGACACTAGTTTATTTGTTTAGAATCACTGGAACTGGAAGTACACTGATGTACGTTTGGATTGGATCCTTATTTCGCTGATGGTTTATTATGGTCGCTAACCGAAGCCGTGCCGTATCAGTAACCTTATTATTTACAAGCCGGGATTCCATATTAATTCATTATTACTATTGTAGGCATTATGGAGTACCAGCAGGGCCGTTTTCAATGCTTCGTTTGCTCGGAAGGAATTCCACCCATAGGTAATTCAGCCCATAGTATCTATATTCTATTCGTACATAAAGGTTAAAGGTATTGTAAAAGATACACGTGGGTTTGTTTTTCTTATAGCGCCACGCAATTACGTTGGATTTGGTTGGCCGCCGTGTTTGCAGTGTGGCCATGTCCTGTGCCAGCAGTGTCTTGAAGATGCCTGCTTGGACGGAAACTGTGAAATGTGTACTCGCTGTGCAGATGAAAGAGGTTGCTTAGGTACAAATCTCATACAATGTAAAGCATGCTCATCTTTTTTATGTTCAATGCCTGATACAGAAATGACATCTCCGTATCCGCTGATGAAGGAGTACGTTGCTGGAAAGAATCCCCTCGCGGCTTTTTCCAGCAAAGATCGAGGAGGAGGACGAGACCATTCATTGCGCTACCAGAATGACAGCAATTATGGATCCCGGCCAGGTAATCATAAGTGTAATTGATCAAGTTGGTTATCCTGTAAATGCAAAACTCTACCTTGCTGTTTACATCAAAAGGCAGAAGTTTGGGTTCTTCGCCTGCATTCGAGATGCTGAAAACGTACCACATGGAAGCCCTGGCCATCGTAAATGACCATTTTAACGCGACAGTCGACGCTCTGGAACAGTCTCACGCTGCGGCCACCGAAAGACTCTGGGAGACTTTCGAGCAGTATTCCAAGCTTGTCATAGAGGATCGAGACCACCGAACCCCCGCTTCCGATGGGTTACTAGGATCTGTGGCAAACAACTTTGATAACAGAAATCGGCCACCGACGACTAGTCGGCAGACCATGCTCTGTCATAATTATGCCCCAGTAAGTATTACCACTTAATGTTATTCCTGTTTTAGAAAATGTAGCCGAAACTTCCATAATCTTTTTAAGATCCAAGTGTATGTATGTTAAGTACGTATTTATCTATTTCTTGACTAATCAGTTATATTCATGTATCGGTTAATCTATGCATTAGTTAATTATTAATGTTCTCGTCTTCAAATCCCAGCAGGATGACGATTCGTTTTTAGCCCATGTTTCTATGAATTCCGTAATTCCGGAGTCCTACAGCACCAGAGTGGATGTTGGCGACTCGTTCACCAGAAAAGCGAACAGCGGACCGAAGAGATCAGGACAGTCACACGCGTACGAGATCAAAAGCGTGGGAGAGAGTTTCGCTGCGAACGGGGCGGAGGTTGACGGTCAAGTACTAGAGGTGCAGAGCCTCTCGGCTTTTTACGTTCAACCCCGCACTCCACAGCTGGAAACTCTGAAGCAGATTCAGATCTATCTGAACAGAGACGACGACCAGAACGAGGTCAACTTGTACTTAAATCCAAAAAAAGGTTTTATATATACCAACATTAACAATTTGGCAGTATTCTAATATATTATATTTTATTTATTACCTCATTTTCTAGTCCTATTAAGTCTATATTGTTTTTATTATTTAATTATTGTTTTTATTATAATACTTTGATATATGATTGTGTTGATTCGAACTCTGCAGGTGATTTGTGCGCTGCTAAATGGAGTGTGGACCAAATCTGGTATCGTGCCTTGATCGAGTACGTCGAACCCTCGGATCATTTCCGGGTTTTCTTCGTCGATTTTGGCAGTCGCGAGGTTCTGCACGTAAGCAGTCTCCGCAGTCTCGATACTTCGTAAGCATTGCCTTTCAACTTCATTTTAAATGTCTGCATTTTTAATTTTTGGTTAATAATTTATAATATGGTATAATACCAAATAATTCAAATAAATGGATAAAAATAATGTATCTTGTTTTAATTCTGTAGTGTATAATTATATTTCGTTTTCTTGTACCCTTAATTTTTATTTTGTTTACTATTTATGTCATTTAGAATTTTAATCTTATTAATGTTATCATGTTTTATTTTTAATTTAAATTATGTTTAATTTTTTATACTGCCATTGTTTGTATGCTATCAATTTTGTTTAATTAAATTATTATTTTTTTAAAATCTGTCTTATATTCGATTCAATTCTAACCAGACTGGCAACGCTACCCGCCCAAGCGGTTCTGTGCTCTCTGGCTCGCATTAGACCAGCCAAACTCTGCAGGCAGTGGAGTCAGTTTGCCGTTGGTGCGTTTACGGAGCGTGCCCTGAAAAAAGACTGCCGTCTTCGTGTAACTGAGGTCAGAGGCGGAACCGTCGGCCGGCTTGGAGGCGGGCGGAAAGAATACGTCCTTTACGTTGAACTGTAAGTTGTCATTACCTAGTGTAATTATTCTTAAAAACTATGACGGACATATTACGTAGCATAAAGAATAATCAGTATATCATTAAGGCTACTTGGTACGTGGAAATGACAGTATTATTATTATTAGTGTATTCCCGGCCAAGCGGCCGCAGCAGAGAACGCTTTCGACAAATAGTGAGCGAATCTCACACACTTTTTCACTGAACACAATTCTTTCAAAACATTGAGGAATGAAAAACTTGGTGCATCTTGCTTCGGACACTCTTTGGTAAATAGTGCTTTCCTTGCGAGATCGAATGGTAAGAGAAATCTCTGAAGATGCCGAGCCTCGTGACGAATAGTACTCGTCTTAATTTGGGGCGTAATGTTCTGCTCCCCAGGTACTCCTCTATCGTTCTATCCACTTTGAGCTTACAGAAAAGATCCGAGTGACGAGAGCTTACCAGCTGACACATACAAGTCTTGCCACGTTTGATCTTGAAGTCGGACTTCAGTAGTCTTGTATTGATTGACCTGTTATGCGGTCCGTACATCCACATATATCCCAGTCCCAGCCAAATTATTGGTTAATGTGGAACTTATGAAATGTAAATAAGAAGTTGAAAATTAGACAATATAAAAACAAAAACGATTGTAAACTTAGTCACGAGCTAATTATCCATAACAGGTTTGTCGATGGCGACAGTGTCAACGACGAGTTCGTACAGCGCCTACTGGCTGTTTACGTCAATAAAGCACCTAGGGAATCGGCGTGGGAAAGGGCTGCTTCGGAATCTCAACCTGCTGTTCCAGAACCAGTTCCAGCAGTTATAGCAACTCCTACGGTCGCACCCGTATCGTCTTTTTCACAGATTCCAGGTGTTCCAGTCTCTCCCACAATCACTCCAGAATCTTCTCCACGCGTTCCAGAACCGGTTCCAATCATCCCACGCAGCGGGCGACGAGAAGTCAAACTGCTGTCTTTCAACTCGCCTGGAAATTTCACTCTGCACTTCGCTGATGCCGGTCACGATCCTCTCTTCTTCCATTCGACACTTCTTGCCGTGCATTCTTCCCTTCCCCAGGCGGCGGTTGTCAAATGCGGACGGTTCTATTCGGTCTGGAACGAGACGGAAGGGAATTTTTACAGGGGACGAGCTTTGAGCGACGAAAAGACGGGAGAATCTTCGGTAGCTGTCCATCTGTCTATCTATCTGTCTATCCATCTATCTAACTGTTGTTTATCTATCTATCTGTCTGTCTATCTATCTATCTATCTATCTATCTATCCATCGATCTAACCATTCTCTATCTGTCTGCCTATCTCTCTACCTATTCATCTATCTAACCATTGTCTATCTAACCATCCATCCATCCATCCATCCATCCATCCATCTATCCAACTGTTGTCTATCTATTTATCTATCTATCCAGCTATCTATCTATTGTCTATCTGTTTATCTAACTATCCATCTACCCATCCACCTATCTGTCCGTTCAACTATCCCTCTATTTATCTTTCTATCCATCTATCTGTCTGTCTATCTGTCTTCATCTACCTATCTAGCTTATGTTAATTTTATCTTGAAACAGTTTTAAGTAACGAATTTAAGAGGCAAAGAAACAAATCAAGTTTAATTAGAGTAGTTTATTTTTATTAGCTGTATATATAATATTAGTTCATTGATAAACAAATTCGTAAATAATAGTATATATAGTTGCATGTATCAATGGTTTGACTAATAGGACAGGTCGATATGTGTAAATTATATATCTTAACGCCGAATTAAAAAAAATCTTAAAGGTCCAGCTTTTTTCAACGTACCCTTGATTTTCATAAATTTTCATTTTGTCGTTTGTTTGATTAGATCAAATTGGATCTCATCGACGCTGGGATGTATCTAACGGTGGACAAGCAGCACGTGAAGGAGTTACCTCAGCATTTATGTCAGAACGAACCCCAGACGATCCGCTGTTGTTTATCCGGTATCCAGCCGGCCGGCGGAGTCAGCAAATGGACCCAGGCGTCGTGCGAGAGATTCACGCAGCTCGTAACCTCTTCCGTTAGAATCTTCGTCCAGTTTGACGATGCTGATGAAGAGCCCTTTCAGCGAAATGTCAGACTCTATGGCCGGTTTTCCAGCTCGGACGAGGAAGAACTGGTCTGCGTCAACGATCTTCTCGTCAGCGATGGCCTGGGGCTGAGAAAACGGGCACAGGAAAATAAAGCTGCTGCCGTGAAATTAACTGATGGCCGGCCGAGCAAGGAAGAAAAGAAACCTGTCCCTCGTTTATCCCATTATTTACAGTCTACTGAATGGCTGTCCCCTGAACCGCTAACCGAGAAAGACTTCGCTGGTACCTTTCTCTTTATTATTTTATTCATATTAAGTTTATTATTATCGTTGATTATATTGTTGGTAAAATAAATTATTGATTACGATTCTTAATATTACTTTACAAATGTGTTATATTTCAAAGTATTTTAATGAAGTGCACGTGGTTCGGCTATTCAATGCGTAATTACTAAATTAATAGCTTATTATTAACTAGTTGACATGATTTTGCATAAGAAAAATACTGTAATTTACTGGTTGAAAGAAAATTATGTTAAATAACTGAAAACTGTCTTCTTAACAGAGCGTTTTTTTTTTAAGAATAAAACTTACTTGCAGCCAAATCAAGGCTGGGAACTGTTACTATAAGACGCAGTAACTCGCTTATCTAACTTGTACTCCAATCGAGTTATATTGCAATAACGCACTGGAAGACATGTATGTTATTTTTTGTGTTTTTTCTAATTCGTGTTTTAATTTGAAGTTGATCATCCCTATTGATATTTATTAAACAAAAATCTTAAATTCTATAAGCACCGATTAGATCATCGCATATAAATTATTAAACTTAAAAGCTGTTCTTTTGTTTTGCGAAAAAAATGCAGGTTACGTAACATGGATAAACGAACATGGATACGCTTATGTCCAGCACAGCCGCACCGTGACCTCCCTGGAAACGATCAGCACAGCGCTGGAGGCCCAGTATTCCAGGACTCAGCCGGAGGAGAACCTCGTTTTAAAGCCAGGAGAAGCTTGTATAGCACGGTATATTGAGGGAATTTTTTAAAACTACCGTTAGCAGCATTGTTTCCTTTATTTATTGATTATTTAAAAAAAAGGTCCAGCTGGAAATTATTGTTATCAATAAACCTTACCGATCCGCCCGGCCCTGATTGGTGCAGACAACTGCGCAACTTTTAACATGGGCTCTTATGGAGCTAAAATCTTCTTAACGGTTTTGCACAACAACCACTAGTCACATTTTTGAAATTTGTACACTTTTAGGATTCCCTTTTAAAAAGCTTTCTTTTGATGTATCTAACTCTTTGTAAAATTTAATTTTTGTTATTTAGGTAAATAGCTCTTATTTTACATGTGGAATACGTAAAATTAAATGAGGATTCCAGATCTGGTATTCTTTTCTTTATGTGTTAAGTCTGGCCCACGCAATTTACAATTTAATGTTTGCAACATTCAAAATTGCCGTTAAAAGCCCTGCGGCTACGCGAGAATTCGTAAAACGCGACTGTTTGCGTTAAGGTTTTAAGCTTCATTGTAAAGTTTATTTAGACATGATATACAACATAAAAGAGCTTTTTTCACGTAGATTCAAACTGTGCACTTTGTTTCTTGATAGAACAAGCCGTTACAGCGCAAAAGCGTTAAGAAAGTTTTAGCTCCATAAGAACCCATGTTAAAAGTCGCGCAGTTGTCTGCACCAATCAGGGACGGCCGGATCGGTAAGGCTTATTTGAAATTGTACTCTGTTGTTTGAGGTTATATTTCTCAAGTTAATTCTGTTAGGGTCATTGAAATCGTCAATTTTTTTGTTTAATTCGTCATTGTTTATAGTCTTATTTAAAACATGGACAAATAGGTAGAAGATAGATGGATTGATGGTTGGATAGGTGGGTGGATGGATGGATGGGCGAGTGGATGGATGGATGAATGGATTTGGGTGAGTTGATGAGTAGATTGGTGGGTGTATGGTTGGATGGGTAGGTGAATGGATGGATGGGTGGGTGGGTAGGTGAATGGATGGATGGGTGGGTGGGAAGGTGATGGATGAGATGGATAGGTGGGTGGGTAGATGGATGGATGGATCGGTGAGATGGATAGTTGGATGGATTGATGGATGGATGGATGGGTGAGTGGATGGAAGGATGGGTGGATGGATGGATGGATGGATGGATAGCTAGATACCATAGATAAGTAGGTATAGAAACCAGATAGTCTAGCTGGGTAAATAGACAGAGATGTTAATATAGGTATAGGTGATAAGATCAAGTATATGTTTCTATTTTAATTTAACAGCCGGACATATGATTAAAATGTTTTGCTAATTTATAGATACAGCGGCGATCAGCTATGGTACCGCGGCAGTGTAGTGCGAGTGGACGACGCCAGTCAGAGAGCTCTGGTTTTGTTCTGCGACTACGGCAACAAGGAAGAGCTGCCGTTCAGTGAACTGCGACGCCGCCTCACTTGCACCAATTTCCCCATCCAGGCCAACAAGTGCCTTCTGAGCAACATCCAGCCGCCCGGAGGAAATTGGACAGAAGAGTTTGCCGAAACTGTCCACTCGCTTCTCTCCGGAAAATGCTGTCAGGTAATTGACGAGCAAGTAGATTAGCAAGATGTTTAAAGTAATGGTAATTAGTACTACAGTGTCATTAAGTTCATCGTTATGATGTAAAATCCACCAACTAAATATCGTTTTAACCCTGAAAGTAGTTCTAGACATATTACCCATGGCCCGTCCATCTGTCCGTTATTCATCCTACGAATGAACTATCTATTCATCTCTCTATCCTAGTATATAACCTATATGTCTCTCGCTATATGTATATAACTATCTACTGCCCATCTATCTATTTCTCTGTCTATCTTACCATCCATCCGTTCGTGTTCCTACCCGTGCATCCAACTATCTATTTGTCTGTTCATCTTAGTGTTCCTCCGTCTGTCTATCCATCTAACTATCTGTCAGTCTAACTACCCATCTAACTATCCATATTGTATGTATCTGTTCGTCCGTCAGTAAGTTCAACCGTCTATCTATTTATCTGTTCACTTATCTATCGCACTGTCCCTCTTTCTATCTTTCCGTCTAACTATCTATCTGACTATGTATCCGTCAAACTAAAAAAATACCTGTCTATCCATCTTGTGTTTTGCCTATCCAACGGTCCATCTACCCGTCTGGGCATGCGATCTATCTATTGATCTGTCTATCCATCAAGCTGTCGACATGTATAATGAAATTAACTACCGGTTAATTTTGCAGATTGAAATAGAGCAATTCGGAACAGTCCCCAAGATATCCGTTTTCATGGAGGACGGTACTCCGCTGCGCGATCTACTGGACAGTCCGGGACTTGGCGCGGAAGTTCCAGTTGGGAGAACCGGCACTTCAATAGCCAGTTCGGATAACGACTCGGACACGGTTAACGTGTTGGCAGGGAACAGTTCCATGGATTCTGCGGCCCCATTCAAGGAATTTCGCATTCCGGAGGTAAACCGGCTGTTTCCAGTTACGGTTCTTCAGGTTCTCACCAACTGGGAGCTTATCCTGAAACCAGCAAAGTTCCCGGAAGGCAATTTGGATCAGAGTGAAGCACAGGTTGGTTTGTTTGTTCGGTTGTTCTTTTATACTTTTATCTAATTTGATTTAATTTCATTTAATTTGAATGATCTTTTATAGTGGAATCAGCAAATTATCGACTTTGAAAACGCTGACTCGTTCATCCAGAACCCTGTTTTGTCCCTGAAGTCCGACGGTCAAGCTGAACCAGGTTAGCTAAGTTGGTTGGAATCTGGGAACTGAGAAAAACTTCGGAAATATCCAAGTCAGACTCGTACCCACCTGCAGCAGATTGATTTTTAAATCAAATTGACCTTAATTGTTTAGTTAAAATTAAGAATTTATATCAGAATTTTAAGTTCTATCAATTCATTCTACAGTTTCATTGTTATTTGCGACTCGACTTGAATTTAATCAAATTTATTTTTAAAAGGATATAAATGAGTTATAGTTTAATTAAATAGTAAATATCTAGCTCGTTATTAACGTAAGCAACACTATTAATGAAGAATGACCGAAGTAAAGTTAATTACAATCTAAATTTGTCGATATGTTATAGAAATTGGATCAATTTATGGGTTCCGGTTACTTTTCAGGTTCCCTATGCATTGCCTGGGACCAGACCGGACGGAAATGGAGCCGCGCCCTCGTCAAGGAGACTGGCCAGGCGGGATCCGTGCTCGTCGAGATGATTGATACCATGCAGATAGTTTCGCTACCTGCGGCGTATTTGAGGACCATACGGTGGAGCTTATGTGATGTAAGTCTTGCTTTATACATCGACACAGTAGCGAGAATGTTTGGGATATAAGAAGGGTTCAGTTAAATCGATGCTTCAGAATGAGTCGTTCCTAATTATCGCTTCAAGGTAAACTAATTATGACGTAATCGAAGTATTGTAATTAGAAATTTCATAATGTCATTTCAGTAAAAGTTCTTCTGCCATCAGTTGGTATTGTCACATGAATTGCAGTAACGATGATTAATTAGGTTGCTGTGTTAGACCGTAAATTAGACGGGAACAGCAATCTAAGGCATCATGTAGTATTTAATTTAATTCTAGTCAATAAGTAATATTAATTAATTAAATAATTTAAATACAGATGATAAAATTGATTATTTGAGAAACTAAGTTTCTTTTATTCATTGAAAAATACTGTATTTTTGTTATTAAAAAGTTAGATCATTAAAATCACTTGTACTATTATTACGGTAACTGTTTTACTTGCAGCGCGTTTAGAAACAGTTTCTATTGATACGCGTGTCAACATTTAGTTTCTGATCGTTTAAAAATCAACCGATTGTCCGATAGCGTCCAATTATGGCTCAAAAAACGAGGAAGAATCTACTCCATCTGCTGGATTTCCTGCAGATTTTTGCCGGCTTTTTCAATATTTTTTTACACCCATTTTTCATTTTGAAAGCCTATAACAAACTTTGGTGCTTTTATAATTAATTTACATAGCAACATTTTACAAAATATATTCACTGTGAGATTGGCCAATCTGTTTTTTCCATTAAAAAAAAATTATATCGGGATGATATTTTGTAAATTTAATTTATATTTATCTCGATATAGGATGTCAAAAACGGCTCTTTCTGGTCTTTATATTATCCCAACTACCGCGTTGAGCTGCTGAGGCTTTTGACTGACGCATTTCTGTGCCTTTTTGCACCCTGCTAATGCAGTTCTCACCCAACTCTTCTCCTCTGTTTTTAAAATTCTTAAATGTGTAATTATTAGTATAATTGTTATTGCTAATCTAGTAACTTAAATTCTGAAAAAGCCGTCTTTAAAATCAACCGGTTGATTGAGATTTTGACTGAAGTTTGTCCGGAATTTTCCCGATATTCCCCTGATTTAAAAAAAAAATTGAATTTTTTATTCGTTTTTGAACGTCGAAAAGCAGTCCCCTCAAGTAACTTTATGTAATTACTAATTAGAAGTTAATACTCTTTTTGTTGATCATTACTATATTGAATTTGTGACGATTTTATTTACATCGGAATTTGAATCGTGCGTTCTTGATTTATTTTATATTTTTTCCCCGCTTTTTTCCCCTGGGAATTTCAGGCCCCGCGGAACGCCATAAAGGCCACACTGACCGAATTCCCTGCAAGTCCGGCAGCGGCCTCCCTGTTGGAAGGGCAACTGAGGAACCGCCTTCACTGGGCTCGGTTTGTAAGTACCGCTTGGGTCACCGATTTTTATTTATTAATTTTTAAAAATATATTTCTATTCAATTTTCATGGGCGGTGAATTTGGAAAATGTTAAGCTTCCGCTGGCAGCTCGATAGTTTGCCTGATATGTCATTTATAATTATAATTATTTATTATATTATTGTCGTCTAGTAAATTTCCATGTAACTGTAACTTTTAAGGTTAATTCAGTCATCTGCTCATTCATTCTTGATTTTTCCTTGTTACAGAACGGAGGGAAGTTTGATTGGTCGGTGGACTTGTTCGTTAACCGGAATTCTCCGCCCGTCTCCATCTACGCCAGTCCCCCGCCGAGTGGAATCAGTGGAACGGCAATTCCACGAGCTCGTCGACTCTTTTGATTCTTCTACGTTTTCGGTTCCCGGGCTCTGCGATGGCACCGTCCGGTGAAGTCCGGTTATGATTCTCTCTCATTATTATTATTACTATTATTTTGAGTTTTCCAGTTCAAGTGTGGCACATCAAGAATAGCGCCATTAAGAATAACTTTTTGAGTTTAATTTTAATACATTAATTGTAATTTCCAAAGATATGGAAGGAAGTAAAAAAATAATTTCACGGACGGTAGATTATTTAAAGACATCTTAATTTAAGGCCATGCGAGTATAATTACTTTGGGCGAAGTATTAAGTTTTAATTGATGGTGTTAAAGCACTCGAGCTGGATCCTAGGGGGAAATTCGTGAAATCAGAGAAGGAATTTAAAATGTTTTAATTGTAAACTAAATTAACGTCGAAATGAAGATATCAATATGACATTTACACTGCGTATGTGTTAGACTGGGGCGAAGGATTTCAGAAAGAGGTTCGCGTTGAACTGAGATTCAGGAGAGAATCTTTGGAGAATCCTCTGGAGGGGTGAGAGGGTAAAAACAAAATTGTACTGAAAACTATTTAAGATTAATCAGTCAATTTAGGTTAAATCAACTTGTAATTGATTTTAGAAGGAATTTGAAAACGTTATTTGTAAAATGAAATAGAATCCAATGGATGTTGATCTTAAAATAATTAAGACTCAACGTGCGTTTACATTAAGGTGCTCTAAATAATGTTGGCAGATTATAATATTTTTGTACTCGAAAGTAAACTGAAGATTAACTGTTGAAATTGATTGTAATTAGAAGTGATAACATGAAATGCCCCTAGCCTTTGAACTAGTTCAGCGGAACACAACAATTTCTAATTTGGGGGTAAACTAGAATTTGTGAAAAGAGGTATGGTAGGGCGTCAAACAATTAGGCTTACCGGACTGGGCGCACCTGACTGGTGCAGACAACTCAAGCATAGGCTCGTATGGAGCTACGGTTTCTTAAGCTTCTTGTTGAAAAAAAAGACGCTTTTACCCCACTTTACCTACACAGTTGGAATGCGCTGGAAAAATGCTTTCTTTTGTTGTAAGAGTTT
>JAIQCU010001689.1:0-17324 GCA_022114935.1 Leptestheria dahalacensis
CATGGGCACGTCGAGATTAGTAATCCGTTAGGTTCCAGAAGGGAGCGTTCGAATGTTCTTACGCTTGGTCTACGATTAAATTATATAATTGGCTAATTTTATATAGTTGTGAGAGCCGGTTCTTTTCCGACTTGCACATCATGTATACACCAAGTTATGAATTTTTAGAAGAATTCGCTCATCTCCGTCGTATACTCAAAATCGTTATCTACTGACTTGTGCGGCTACGTGCGCAATTACTGCTGGATATCGTTTTTAATCAGCGCGTGGAACGGACGTCTTATCAAAGCTTTGTTATCAGTTATATATGCCGTACGCGTATTGCGCAGTGAACCGATGTGAAACTTGGCCTTATACCTTGTCTGCAGTCCACAGCAGCAGCAGCAGCAGCATCAACTAGATACACTTGCAGTGCATCCGGATTTGAAATACTCGTAACAGTTTTAGTTTGAATCAGCATGGATCCAGCGAAAAGAATCGCCGTCTGCATCATCTGCAATGAATACTATAACGAGTCGAACCGAACTCCAAAGTTTCTTCGATGTTTCCACACGGCCTGCTCCACTTGCATAGAGGTACGCTCCATTTGCATTTGTATTTCTGACAAAGTAATAAACCTATTTTCTTCATTTATGCGCCTAGACTTTGGCTAGTCAATGCTCGGTTTCGTGCCCACTCTGCCGCAAAGAAACTCCCCTAGATTCGCGAGGAGTTTCAGGTCTTCAGAGTAATTTTTACATCTTGGATCACTTGGCTGAACTGACCGAAAACGTCCGACTTGAAGAACACGCTGGCGATTCTTCTTCGCAAGAGTATGTCGTCTTAATCAGCTTATCAATTACTAAGCCATGACAACACTTTAAGAATAGAGTATCCAGTCTAGAGCAATAAAAAAAGGGTTGTTGCTGGGGGAATGTTGATCGCTGATGGTAGCCAAGTTTTCAAAGTTATAACAGCCAAAAAAATACCGAGTGTAGGTCTAATAGCACGTTATAAACTAGTAAAGTTTTATTGATATCGGGCTGTTAGTTTTACTAAAATAAAATTCTAAAGTTAAAATTCCTAACATTCAGAACCTTTTCTGTGCTCTGCTGCAACGAACGAGTTAGGTATATCCAATTATCGAATCAAGTGTACAAAGAACAGTCACTGCAGCCTTTAAAGCTACGCAGAACATCTTATGCTTTACAATTCATTAATTCAAACCTGAGTTTCTGAAACAGTATAGTAGGCATGTATACTGAAGACCTGCGCATTTCGAAGTGTCCGCCATCTTGACGGTCCGGTGATTAGCTGATCGTATTCTTCCTATGGGACACATTTACCCTTGTAAATTCTCTATCTCGCTATACTGAAACCATAACACTGTGCAAAATGGTACTCCCTTGGTTAACTAACAACAGTAATGATTTAAAGGTAGTGATGTGAAATGTTTCCGTGAAAATCAGTTTGTGTTGTGTTTAGAAAGCCACAGATAATTACGGAGAGTCACGTGACGTGACGTCATAATGCATATAATCCCTACAGGTCAGCATTGCGGTCACGTGCTTACAATTATGGGATTGCAATGATCAATTATAGTTTACTGCAACAGAAGTCAAGTAGTAGGGTTAATTAGTTTATTTACCATCGAACTAAGTTTTCCAATGGTTACGAATGACGTTTTTATTCACCTTCAGGAAGCCCTTGGAGTGGTGCATGTCTTGCAACTGTCTCTTTGATCCCGACTGCAAGTCAGCAGGCCATTTCAATCTTGCCTTGTCGGATAGCACTCTCGAAGCTATGCATTTGCGCATGCTTGTTTTCCTCGGCAAAAGTAGATGGACTACTATTGTCAACAATCAACAGCAGGTTCGCAAAACACGTCATCTGCTGATCCGATCAACCTAACGATCTCCATCTTCTACAGGTACAAAAGCACCTCAAGGCAGGGTGGCAGGCTTTGCATCAAATCCAGCAAGAACTTGGACTGATGCAGCGCAATAATGCGAGCAAGTTGAAGCAAGCCCAGCACTACTTGAACGAACTGGACGCTGGCTTGCAGTTCACTGAAGAGGATGAAGAGCAGCAGAAAAAGGACAAAGCCAGGGTGCGAAATTTACTTGAAACATTCAGCAAGTTCTACCGGGAAGGTCAAGATGAACTCCCGGGTATTGCAGGACTCGCCAACCGCCTGGACAACCTGGAAAAGGGATCCGCTACTCTTCGGTACACGGACAAGAGTTCTACCGAACAGACACTGCAAGGTCTCGGTTTCGGAATCCCAGCTGAGACTAACTGGCGCACGCTTTTCGCTTTCATGTTATTGACGGAGACCCATCCAGAAACGTTGGCAGTTTTGAAAGAATCTAAGCTCGCTAACCCAAACTGTGCTGCGGCTCAAGATGCTACACTTAATGAACAGGTTGCTTCAGCTTCAAGCCCCTCATCTTTGGGTGAAAACAAGAAGAAGCCAATTGCGGTGAAGCAGAAACAGGCAAATGTTCCAAAAACGGAAGCGCAGAGTACTTATACCAAGCATGGTAAAGATGCAAGAAAGCCTCCTCGAAAACGCGACACTCAGCTTCAGCGGTTCGAATCCGTACCCAACATGTCAGGCCCGCCAGCGCAGTTCGCACCGTCCATGATGAAGAAAAGCGTCATCTTTGACATAACTCGAAATGGTCAATTCTTCGGCAGTTTAACCCTTCAGTTATGCATTGAATCGGCACCTGTCATGTGCGCCAAGTTTCTGCAGTTTTGCCAACCGAACGACTTGCATAGCTACCTCGGCTCTTCCTTCTACGGTGTAAGAAACCAATCTCATAGTTGGATTGCTCAATTAAGCTTGAATCGTTCAACCTTTCTTTTAATTAAACCAGTATAGAATTCAACGTTTAAAATAGTTTAAAATTAGCAAATGTCGGGAGGTTTCCAATCCACAGACAAAGATAAACATTTGTTTACTAGTGTAAGCAGACTGAATTTGCTAGTGGCTTATTTATGCTTATAGTGATTCATGCAACTTAACTATAGTATTACCGAGGTATCAAACTCGGTTATTATTAATAGTTGGTTGGCTTTATACTGACTTGATTTATCCCTGTTTTACTACGCTCTGTTCTTATCACTTAATGTGTATTTCAGGTGAAAGCCAATGAAGAAATCCATGGTGGGAAGATCCGCGGTTTCAGTCGGAGCTTCTGCTATCCAGCGGATCGCTGTCCACTGCAAAGGGGCCGAGGAGCGGTTAGCATGCGGTTGATGGCTGATTATAAAGAAACCAAAAGTTTCATTGTTGGTTGCGAATTTACCGTTCATTTGGGAGCCAAACCCAGACCGTCAAAGGAGTCGACCGTCTTCGCTTATGTTACAGAGGGACTGGGACTGTGCGAAATCATCAGTCAGCTCGATGTTGCAACCAACAGTTTCCTTTTCGATAAAATCACCGTAGTCTGAATCATATGGTCTTGCTGACACTGTGTGTAAGTCTGTGCCTGTTTTTACAATCACTTGCTTAATTCTTCAGGGCATGCAGGTTTTCAGGTACATGCAAATTCCATTTTTTATCTTATCTTAACTGACCTATAACATTTTTAACCAAAGCCAATCTTGTATTAACTGTTGAAGCCGATTGTATGAGATCATGTAATTAACAGCACGGTCTAAAGCATTTGTTTGAGTGCAAACAACTCTTCAAATAATACAAACTCTTGGTTACCTCTGATTCACACGTCTAAATGTGCATTGCTTTTAACGCGTACTTGTTAAAACTGAAATGAATTTAAGTTTTTGTTGTTGGTTATATCCTAAAACTCAGTTTCAGTTAGGTTGGTTTAATATATCTACCTATCTCTATCTAACTGTCTGTCTATCTGTCTGTCTATCTATCTATCTATCTATCTATCTATCTATCTATCTATCTATCTATCTATCTATCTATCTATCTATCTATCTATCTATCTATCTTTCTATCTATCTGTCTCTCTATATCTCATACAAATGAAATAAAAAATAATCACTGAAATTAGTTTATAATTTCATTTATCCCTCCTTTACTTCGAGACGAGTTCAGATTGCTGTAAACAGCACCCTCTGACGGGTAAGAGACGCCACGTCTCTTCCGAAAATCGAGGTTGCTCCTTCGAAACATCGCTAGGTGGCGCTCAAGCCAATCAGATTGCACAATGTGGCCCTTTTCATTTACATCTTCAGCCCCGGCTGTTAACTCCTTGTTTATCAATAGCGTATACAGCAACAAAAGAAAGAGAGCACGCCAGACCTGTTGCTCGTCGACTGAATGATTACGGAGAAGACTGAGGTGCTATTAGAAAATTTCCCAGGTAAATTGGGACGGGGGGGAAAGCACAACTCGGGTCATCTGAAGACTACAAATTGCCGGGCCGTAAATCTAGCATCAACGAAAAATAGTACCTTTTTCTATTTGGGGAAAAAAATCCCAAAAGGTACAAAATAGAAAAATAAAGGAGAAAGGAAAAAAGAATTCCCAACACAGCGCTCGCCCGGTCGTTTCTGCTCCCCTGCACGGCTGGACACACAACAAAAGAGGACGCAATAGAACCTGTTTGAAGGGACACGAATTCCCTGGAACGAGGGGTGTGCTAGTCGGTGGGATGCGGGAGTCGATTAATGAAACAAACCAGTAACTCCCCAACACCAGCAGTTGCACTTAGATCTAGCGCCGATCTCAACTTTTAATCCCTTGTATTTTACAGCTCAAACTTAAAGTGAGTTACAAATGACTCTCTAACTTAACACACCGTTCAAGGGTTGATTCAGGCATCAAACCAGTAACTCCCCAAACACCAGGGGTTACAGTACTTTTAAACATCAACAAGTTTTGGCGCGATTTTCGAATTTTGGGTTAAAGTTCAAAGGAAAACCGTCCAGTCAGACTTGGTAGTTTCAATGGGTTCTTGTGTTATAAGAGAATGTCTGTAGTCGCCATCTTTAACTTTGTGCATTTGGGAACACCTTTCAAAAGTCGATTAGGTTTCAATACATACTCGTAAACCTGTACAATCTAGGACAATGAAAAAGGCTTCTTGCTGCGGAAAAGATGATCGCTTATGGCACCCACGTTTTTAAAGGTATAACAACTGAAAAAATTGTGATTGTAGAACTGGTAGTAGTTTATGTACTAGCAAAGTTTCGTTTCAATTGGGTTGTTAGTTTGTCCAAAATAAAATTCGAAAGTCTGAAAGATTCGTCATCTCCTATACCATTCAGAACCCTTTTAGGGGGGCTCTAGACTTAACAGTTTTAGGGCCCTTTTCAACTTTATGTAGTTGGCAACACCGTGCAAAAGTCGATTAATGAAACGATCGAGGAATTTTCCAACACCGGGGATTCACAGAACTCTTCAACACGAGACCGTTTTTGCGCGCCATTATCAACTTCATGCTTCTGAGGGAACCAGTTGAAAGTTGCTTAATGAAACAATAACCACGTAACATCAAAGGTCTCAATATACTCGTAAATCTGTACAGTTTTTAGCGCCATTTTCAACTTGATGCGCGTTTGAGAACCACGATTACACCTTAATGAAACGATCGAGTAACTAGCCAACATCGAGGATTACAGTACTCTACCGTTTTAGCGCCATTCTTAACTTGATGCATTTGAAGTAAACCAGTCAGACTGAGTAATTTCGGTAGGTTCTTGTGTTAAGAGAATATGTTAACGTTAAGTGTTTTCATCCGAACGGCTTTGAGGCTTTCGAGTGGAAGTACTGGAAAGCTCCCAGTAAAGAAGAGGGCGAGGAATTGTGGGAGTAGTGGGAGGTTTAATGAATACTGGGTGGAGGCGATAGGGAGGTGCGCAGCCTCCAGTTTGAATGCTGGAGAGAAGGAGAAAAACTTTGCTAAAAGATTAAAGAGTAGATTAAAGAAATAAAATGAAAGAAGAGAGAATAATAATGAAACACTGGACCCCGGCCATCCCATTGGGGACTATTTATTGTTCTTCTCTCGTCCTATTGGCTGCCGCATGCCGGGGGGCGAGGCTCCAACCATAGGCGCCAATTCGGTTCCAACCGGTTTCAGTGATTGTTCAACCGTAAGAGAGAGTGGTCGCACCAGTGTCCCTCTGCCGATTAACCTTAAAAAAAAACTGCAATATACGGACTTGCAACGCGTTAAAATTCGCCTCTGTTTACTGTTTTGCCTTCGTGGATGATAAAATAACGCGAATTAGTGACTGACAATCAAGGCCTACCGTTTTTTTCCATTAATTTCTCACTGCGTTAGCAGTAAACAGCGTCGACCAGGGTTCCCGACGCTTCGGTGCGGTTTTTTTACGACGCAGTCACCAAAGTATTTTGATTTATTTGAACGTTAGTTTTGAATTTCAGTCCTCTAATCGACTCCCTCTTATCTGGTGAAGGTTAACAGTAGTTTGCAGTTCTGCGAAGAAAAGGGACGTTTGTTTACGCCGGGGAGCAAGCGGGCTAAGGAACCGACGGTTTTCGCTTGCCGACGGCGGCTGGCCAAAATCGCATGCGAGTGCCATCTTGGACGGTGTGAATGCAAACATGGAGCCCGAGAAGGACGTCAAATGGGTGAACCCGGTTTTTGATTCCAGCGCACCCAAACTGCCGTACGGACATGGTTTCGGTCCGCCGGATTCGGCGCTGGATCTCTCCGTCACGGGGCCTAGTCGAGGTTTGTTGTATTTCCTTAATTTTTAAATTAATTTTCAACTTAATGCCGCTTATTGTCCCCTCTTCCCCCCACCTTGTTCCAAGTTGTTCCACACGGGTTTTGGTTGGGAACAATCCAACAAAGTGGAACTTAAACAGAACTAATTAAATGAATTGGAACGATTACTTCAGATAAATTCTGAAAAGGGAAGTGGAATATGATGGAAATTTCATGTCATTCTAGCTTATTCCGCGGTGTTCCACACGGTCTAAAATTGAAACAGCGTGAAACAAGTGGGATACGAGAACCAACCTGTTAAGTGGAATGTTACGATTACTTGACGTAAATTATGCGGGAGTAAAGTGGAATTCCATGTCCGTCTGGCTAGCTCCACTTGGTTCCATCCTACTTGTATCTTTATTGTTTTAGATTCTTTTGTAAAGTGGAATCGACCTTAGTGAAACAGTGGAACGTGTGGAACAAAGTGGAATGTAGTGTTCCATTGAAGTTGCGCAATTCTGGTAGGTTCAAGAGACGTTCCAGGTGGAATACCTGCTGGTCGGGTGGAACAACTAATGTAGAAGTGGAATTAAATGGAATTTCCACGTCATTCTAACCGATTCCACTCGGTTCCCACTGCCTTGAGAACCTACAATAGTGGAGCGATGGAGTGTAGTGGAACCCAGTGGAATTTGGACTTATGCTACGGTTAAATTCATCTTGCACTGAAAGATTGCATAATTTATTAGTTGAGAAACATTCCAGGTGGAATACCTCCAGCATGAGAGGCACAACCAAAATAAATGTGGAATGATATGATTTCCACGTATTCTTAGTTAATTCCACCTAGTTCCACCACACTTTTTCATTCTTGTTTAAAAAAATGTCCTTTCAGAAGTTGACCTGACCATAGTGGAAAGAGTGGAACTAAGTGGGACCTAGTGGAGCATAGAAAATGTACTGAAGCTGTTTTTCCCTGCTCCAAAAGATTACGCAGTTTGGCTAGGTTTAGGAAAATTCCACGTGGAATACTTCCAGCACGAGTGGAACAACCAAAATAAGGGTGGAATTTTAAAATTTTCACGTCGTTTCAGTTAATTCCACCTTGTTCCACAGACTCTTAAAATCCTGCTTTTAAAACCCGATTCTAAAGTTGATCCAATTATGGTGGAATAGTGGAACCAAGTGGAACTTGAATAGCGCCTTGACATTGTTCCACCAATGTTTACGTAGCCTCCGAGAGATTGCGCAATGCCACTGATTTAAGAGAAGTTCTTGATGCGATAACTGCAGCACAAGTGGAACAACCAAGTGAAAGTGGAACCTGAGTGAACGTCAACGTCATCTTAGTGAATTCCACCTAGTTCCATCAGACTCCGCAGTTCTTGTTTAAAATTCATTTCAAAGTTGAATCGATCATAGTGGAACAGTGGAATATTGGAACGTAGTCGAACAGTGGAACAATGGAACGTAATGGAACTTGGACAGTATATTGCGCTGTTCTTATAGCCATAAGAGACGTCCCAAGTGGAATATTCTGCAGCACGAGTGGAACAAGCAAAGCAAAAGTGGAATTTCAAGGATTTCCACCTCATTTGAGTTAATTCCACCTAGTTCCATCAGACTCTTCAATTCCGGCTTTTTAAGATCCTTCTCAACGTTGAACCTACCATGTAGTGGAACAGTGGAACTGCCTACTTCTTGTTGTCCTACTGTTTACTACTTTGGAATTACTTGTTTTTAATTCAGCTTGTATTAAAAGTGGAATTTGATGGAACTTCCACGTACGTCTAGCTCTCCACTTGGTTCCGTCAATTGCTCTTCCCTGGAAACTTGTCTTGTCTTTTGTAAAGTGACATGGGCTAGAGTGGAACAGTGGAACGTAGTGGAACAAAGTGGAATTGAGATCATTGTTCCTTTGAAGATAATCTTGCTCCAAAGGATAGCGCCGATAGATTGATAGACGGAAAGTGGAACGTAGTGGAACTGAGATAGTTTGTTCCATCGAAGTTCAATCTTGCTCTGAAAGATTGCGCCCAAATAGATAGATAGATAGATATCGCTGATAGATAAATAGATAGAAAGTGGAACGTAGTGGAACATAGCGGTACGTAGAAGATCTTGTACAGTATCTGTACATTGAATAACCTTGCTTCAAAAGAGTGGAACAGTGGAAAAAAGTGGAACTGAGATTGTTGTTCCATCGAAGTCAACCTTGCTCCAAAAGATTGCGCTCTTCTTTTCAACTGTAAAAAGACATTTTCCTGGTGGAATTACCCTCCATCACAAAGTGGAGCAGCCCAAGCAACAGTGGATTTCCACTTTTTTTTCACACCAACGTTGGTTGAATTAATACCAAAGTTTTGAGTATCAAGTAGAAAACGACATAGCCGGGGTAATTCCGACTCCCTCTCTCTCTCTCTCTCTCTGTCTCTCTTTGGGTTGATTATCTTTGGAGTGAAAAGTGAAGATCAATAGCCATGGACTACCTGAATTCTCCAAATGGTTTCTTTCATTGGCGCGCCCGTCGGGGACAATTCTTTTTGAATTATTTTTTCCCCCCTCCCACAAACCGAGGGGGGGTTCGCAACTCATTAAAAATATCACCACTGTATTTTTTAATTAATCGAGTAAAATAAATTTAATTACTATTGATTATAGCGATACTAATAATGATAAAGCTAGAGTGAATATATTTTTTTTAATTCTGTAATACTAATAATAATACGGGTGTTACCTCTGATTAATTATAGATTAAAGTTAATTTTAGTTGGAATGGAATTTGTAATACCGACGTGGATTTTGCAGTGCCGACTGTATTGTAATTCGTAAATTATATATAAATCCCTTAATTTTTTAATTTAACAATATTAGTAATTCATAATAAATTAGGTCTATAAAGATTACAAGGTAAAGTATAATTTTGTTTAATCATAGATCACAGTTAGTTCTGATTTGATTGGATTCTGCAGTATCGAATCGGATGTAATTAAAGTACATAATGTATTTTTAGTTGACAGTTGGAACGTTGACTGTTAATTTAAAGTTTTGTCTCTTGTTCTGAGGTTACTGCGCAGCGAGTTTTGAAATCAGAAGTATGGCCAGTTGTTTTTTAATTAAATAATTAAGTTAATTAGCTAATTAATTAAGAGTGTGTTCAATAATCATGCTATTTGAATTTATTACTTGTATTTTACAAAAAATCGATAATGAAACTACGGCTAGTTATTGTCATGTCCGTTACAGCATATTATCTCCTGTATTGTGCATAAAATTTTCGGCTATTTACCGTATAGTTATAATATGTATGTTTACTGCTATATAATTAAAAATGTATTAATTATTTAATGTCTAATTAACACGACTCTCTCTTACTGTTAACAAAATTTTTAGTTAATATATGAATGATTTAATCTAACTAACATGTTCAACTCGAGTATGTATATTAAACGGTGATTGTAGATTTGTGTTAATGTGCAGGGTATCCTCGTTCTATAGTTGAATTATTACGTAGGATTTGATTGGATAGTAGTCGTTTTATTGAATGAAATTTGAAGTGAAATTATACCAATTCAGCAGTCACGTGAATTCACATAGTAATATTTTTTTCAGTATAAATAAAGTAATGTTTACGTTGGAGGGGAGAGTATACCAGAAAGGTCTTTATCTATCTATCTGTCTATCGATCTGTATATCTAGCTACCTGTTTATCTGCCCACCCATCTATCTATCTGGTTGCCTGTATATCCACCTGTCTGTTTATCAAGCTATTCATCTATCTATTTATATAGCTACTCTTACTATCTACCTATCTGTCTATCCATCCATATGTCCATATAGCTACTTAAATATCGATTCATCCATCTATCTTCACCTGCCTATCTACCTACCTATTCATCCATTTATCTACATACCTACCTAGTTATCTATACTACCTATCTATTCATCTACCTACTTATCTAGCTACTTGTCTATAAACTTATTTTTCTACCTACCTATCCATCCATCCTTCCATCTGTCTATCTATCTACTTAACTATCCAACAGACCGTCAGTCTGCCTACCTACCTATCTAGCTACCTATTTATGTGTCCATTAATATGCCCTCCTAGTTATCTGTCTACCTACCTATTCACCCATCTGCTTATGTAGCTGCTTATCTAAAATAATCCTTATTTATCTACCTATCTATCCATCTATCTATCCTTACCTACCTATCTTTGTTTGAGCTATCCAACAATTCACCCTATGTATCTGTTTACCTACCTAGTTAACCTAATGTGCATCCATCCGTCTTTCTATCTATCTATCTATCTATCTATCTACCCATCTCGCTACCTAGTTATCCAACTAATCATCTAGCTACTTATCTATAAACTTATTTATCGACCTATCTATCTGTCCACATAACTATCCATCCGTGCATCTATTCATCTCGATCTGCCTATCTTTCATTTACCTGTCTAGGAATTCACCTTATCTATCTATCTGTCTGCCTACCTGTCTTACCGTACCAACGAACCTAACCCGTGTTCTCTTTTTTCTCCTTCTATGGATCTTTGCTCTAGACAGTTTTCCATTTAAACGCGGCAATGCTGTGTATTTTTTTTGGAAAGCTACTAATGAATTTGAGTTGTTATATTACAGCATGTGAGCTTTTAATTCAAGTCAATTAATGAATTCTAAGTAGGATACATTAAAAGACATCGTGACTTAAAGGGTAATTCAAATTTGATTGTTGGATGATGATGGTCATTAGCTAGTTAAGTAGAAAATCATATCTAATTAGTTAGCAAATTTGTGCTCTGCAGCTAAACCTATCGTTAAATTGAAACCTTTATTTTCCGTCACCATTTAATTCGTATTATAAAGTAATAATTGTAATTTACTAACCTGTTGGCCACATTAGAACCCAAAATTCATTATTATTACTATTAAAGTTAATAGCAGCGAAAATATAAGCCGATCGAATAATAGACCTCATCAAACACACCCAAATTCCAATTAGTTTTACAAACGGCAATTGTAATTAAAATCAGTCATCTTACACTGATTAAACCATAAGGATTAATTCAACAAAGTTGTCGTATTTGTTGCTTTCAACACATCCTTAACTAATAGCATATATCAGTAATAGTATCATAATTATAATACTAAATAGGGTGTTGTCAGTATAATGATACTGATGTATAAAATGGGATAAACAGCCTCGGAAATGTACTTAATCGTAAATGAAATAGCGATTAAGCTGACTGCACTGTTATGTCAAGTATACGTTCATCATTGTAGGACCCTTCAAAAACCACTATAACTTAATCTCAGACTACAAAGAAAGCTTGAGGTGATAACTGAATAGACGAAATAGTATTAACGCTACGAATGATAAAACTAATGCCGTTTAATTTAATTCAAATTAGTATCGTAAAAAATATCCTATTACATATAGTTACGGGTAAAGTATCAAAAATTAGCTGAAAGTTAGAAGTATGACGGACTTCTACATTTCTGTACTAGAATCTAGGTTTACAGGTCAAAGGTCAAGGTCACTAATCGATTACTAGCACAGTACATATATATATCATAAAAGTAATATGTACAGTCTAGCGCAAAAAAAAGGGTTCTTGCTGGGGAAAAGTTGATCGCTTATGGCACCCATGTTTTCAAAGATACAACTGTCCAAAAAATACACAGTACAGAGCTGGTAATACTCTATGCACTAGCCAAGTTTCATTTAAATCGGGTTGTTAGTTTGGCCAGAATAAAATCCTAAAGGATACGAGTTTCCATAATTCCCCGTGCCCTTCATGAACTTTTTTCTGGCTCTAGATTGTCCAAGTACTATATGCGTAATATGAATAAGTAATCCGTGTAATTGTATACTTGTAGAAAGTGTAGTTTACTTATAGTGAGAGATAGTAAAAAGTAAGAAATTTAATAATAGAAAGTTTGGTCTCGTTGACTGTCTTGTACGTCGTCCCTTGTATTTGTGGAACTATGGAGACATTCTGAAATGGTAAACCCCTCGTGTGGTATACTGTGCACCCTCTTTGCGAAGTCTCAGTTCCTTTGCAATGTAGCCAATAACCCCCTCGCCCGGTCGTATGGCGGCCGGTAAATAATAATTATAATCATAATCGTAATAATAATAATAAGAGTAGTAATGATAAAGTAAACAAAACAGTATTTCTTGAATAACATTGTAAATTCGAGTACTCCACTACAAATATAAATCAGACCTGTTTTTTAATAATTAAGAAATTCAACATTTAAATTATGTCCGTGTTATTTTAGCTATTATATTTAATTCAGTCTGAGGGTATTGGATGGTAATGAATATTATATAGAAAGTTAATATTCAAGTGAATTTAGTTAAATTTGATTGTTGTATGTTAGTGTGCGGTATTCCATGTCCATCAAACTGAACATAATGCGTAATCTTATGTCTATGTAGATATAAATATATTTACAACTTTAATTTACTGTTTGCACCGAGTCAAAACCACTTACAAGAAGCCGTCAATCGATTCTAAACGAGCGTAGATACACTGCAGATGGATGACTCTCGTTACGAGCAAAATCTGACGGCATATTGCCGGACTAAGAACGGCTTCAAGTGTTAAAAACTCGGTCTCGTTACAGCAGGTGGCGAGGAAAAGGACCTTCACTTGACGTTTCGCATCAAAGCCGAGATGCAGTCGGACGCCTCGGACGGCGAAAGTGACCACGACGACCGGCCCGCGGCCGACGAGGAAGAAGAGGAAGGCTGCAGTCGGACGCTGCCGCGTTTACCGCAGCGTCTTCAGTTGAGGCTTCAAGCCCAGGTGAAGGAAGAAGAAGCCAAAGACACTCCCAGGAAGGATGGCAACGCCTCCAGTAGGAAAGTGCCACCGCCTGTGGGGATCGCTGTAGCTCGGCAGCGAACCAATGAGAGGGGTATTTCATTCATTTTTTGTAAAAATAAAAAATTCTAGTTATATGTAAAGTACACTACTAGATATATTGTATGTCGAACTCGATAGCGAACGCGCGATCAGTGGCTATTGCATAACCAACATGGAGTTGATCACCTTAAAAATTACGATTGCTCAATTTGGTTAAGTGAAATTACAGAGTAAAACAGATAGGTGGCCACAACTCTAATTTCAGTTATAATACTTAAATTTAATGTCATGAAATAATTAAGATATTATATATTTGTAAAACAATTTTAAGGTCTTTGTTAGATATCTGTCGCTTTTATGAGGTCGCTGAAATGATCCTGCTAGTAAAATTAATTAATATTCAATAAATTTAAGCGGATTTTAATTTAACAAGCTCGAGTATAACATCGATTAAGATTTTCTTGAATTTTTTTCTATTGAATTGTATTGTTATTAATTTGGTAGAGAGTAGACCGTCGACACCTCCGGTGAAACCGCAGCCCGTCAACACGCCGCTGACGCCGCAAGCCACGCCCTTGGGTTCGTCAATGGGCGTGTCCTATTCGCACCCCATGAGCAATGTCTTTTTCCCGCCTTCAGCGTGGCCATGGCCGGAACCTCCGCTGATGCAGCCAGCGCCGGCGTTTCCATGGCACCCGGTCAACGACGTTCTGGCCATGCCCGGCCACCCCGTGAGGCCGTACCTCAGCAACCTGGACCAGGTGAACGTCACCCCGGCTGGCATTTCACCGTCACCGTATCTTTTGATACCGGCCGCTTTTCTGGGTAAAATTAACAAACCAATTGTCCAAATATTTAATAACTTAAACTTAAAGCACATTTAGATAATTGATTATTTATTAATACTCCGTGTTTGACAAAATTTAATTAAAAGTAATTTAAGTCATTCAACAGACTGTTCAATTAAGAAAATCGTTAATTATCGGACTATTAGATTATGGACTAATGGTTCAGTTCCCTATGTTTTGGATGTTAACCGCTTGTTTTTAAAACGTGTAGATCCTTATCAGCGCGCAGCAGCAGCGGTACTCTGGCCCGGTTACGCAGCAGCAGCAGCTGCAGCAGCAACAAACTCGCAAGGTTGGCCTTTGCAGCCGGAAGCTCCTCCGCATTTACCGCCTCTCTTTCCGCAAACTCCATTTCGTTACTCCGCATCCGTGCCGGACCTACCAGTGCCGGCACCAGCGCCATTGTTGGAGGAATTGCACCGGCAGAAACAAGCACTGTCGCCAGCTGACTCGCGCGTGTTGAAAAGGGAACACGCCGTTGGAAAGCGAGACACTGTCTCGTTGAAATCCGCATCGAATCGGAAGAAATCCGCAACGGCTCTGAGTATGGACACAGCTGAATCTCTCATCAGTCCCCTGTCGGTTAATGTGGATCCAGTCAGCGTGACCCCCGTGTCGTTAACCAGCCCGGTCCCAGACGTTCCGGATTCCGGCAAAACTGTTGTCTGTACCAAAGATAACGGCGAAGTAGAAAACACGATTGTGAAAGTTGAATCATCACCGACAACTGCAATTCGCGTCGTAGAAAAGGAAACTCCCATGGAGGTGTCCGTTGCCGTCACGGACGAAGATGCCGGAAAGCTGGATGTCGAGCTTACGGCCCCTATTCCGGAAAACCAAGTTGCCGGCACTTCAGACGAAGGACAAGCAAAACCTACCGAGGAGGCTACCCCGTTTGCTGGACTTCAGCTGCTCTCCGAAAGCATTGAAAGATTCGTTAGCGCTGCAGCACACGAGTCCCCGGTTACGGAAGATGTCGTCGAGGCGGAGAAATCTGCGTCGAGGGATGTCGCCGTTACGTCGCATCCGCTGGATGTGCTTTTCGCGGCAGCCCTAGCAGCCGAGCCAGAACAAGGGACTTGCGCAGCTTCTACGGACTCAGCGTTGACTTCCGATGACTGCCCAGCTGCTGCCGATGATCCGTGTGTCGAGGAAGACGTCCGCAAAAAACTGACGGAGCTGCAGCAGCAGTACAAGGAAAAGCAGAAGGAGCTAAAACACTTGAAAGTGAAGAAGAAGGAGAAGAAGAAGAAGAAGGATAAAAATAGAGAGAAGAAAAGGGACGGGGAATTGCACGCTCGACTTTCGCGCAGGCTAACCCCCGCCGATTATATCACGCCGGGCAGATTACAGCATGCGTTAACCAATACCGCTCAAGCGACAGGTAACTGAACTTAAAAAACATTAACAAGTTGTGTTGATCATATCGAAATTTTCACAACATTCCAATATAATACGACAATATTGTGATAATTCTTGATGGCATTAAGGTATAATATATTGCAATGCGATAAAGTTGACTTGAACGCTTCATTTAAGGAATGATGTATTGATCGATAACCTACATTACTTTATGTGTCTTGTGTATATATGTAAACACAGGTAGATTAGCTTTAATAAGTATAGGTTAACAACATTTATAACTATTAAATTATTGATTACTTGGATATTTAGCTATTGGTGTCGGTATTGGTTAGCATTTTATATTGTTGGCGTATGTTGCATTGTGGAAATCAATTGTAATTTAATATTATTCTTTTCTTGAAACGCAGACGCGTTTTCAGTGCCGACCTCTGCTGCCAAGAAGCGCAAACCGGACGTTCCACGAAAGCACGATTCTGAATGCACCGAGACGATAGTGCCCAAGAAGCGCAAGCTTTTCCAACTGCTGCAGTGGTGCCGCCCCGAGCGCCAGTGGAACACCGAGGTCGAAGAGGAGAATCCCAGCGCCAAACCCAAAGTGAAACCCTCACTCAAAGGTCTACATTTTGTATATTTAAGTAATAATGGGATATGCCCGCTATTATACATTTTAATTTGAGTTAAATATATGTAAATGATGAAGCTGGAATTATTTAGTAAACTGCAATTCTCAAACTTTATTATTGTTGTAGTTAAGGAGTGAATTGGGGATCTTAGGGAAAAGTCGTCACGATAATGTCTTAATGACAATTGTCGTTCCTAATCGTAACTCATTCGTCTTTAATATGAAATCCATTCAGTACTTTAACACTTACACTTTTCTTACGCAGCTGAAGTTAAGTTGAAGCAGACGGAGAGTGAGACGTTGTCCAGCGACAGTGAAGAGGACCACGACCGCCTGGAGCTTCATTGCCTTCCTGCCCTCCAGTACCTTCAGTTAAGCGACGAGGCCGATCCCGTTGACTCTAACCACTCTACCATGCTTCCCGATTCGCCTGCTGCCGAGCCCAAAGTGCAGCCCGAAATACCAGCCACACAAGTTTCCCCGGACTTAAAGTACTTTAGTTTCATGTTATTTTAATTTTATAATAATTCGACTGTTCGGTAGTCGACTTATAATAACTTGAATTAATAACAGTTCTACCCTCATGAATGCAGCAGGTATTCTCTTGCTTGATTTCTATGGCTGTTGTTAAGTTATTAGTTTTTAGGAAAAAAAAACACGATTACTTAAACTTGATATGTTTATTGTTATTATAAGAATCTGTGGAAGAGCATCGCTGACACTCGATTATTTCAGGAAAAGTGAACTTCCATCGTGTGCTTTACGCGAAGATCTTCTGGAGGACGGCCTGCGTGTCCTTATTGCCGAAGACGGACTCTTCCAGGGCGGTTGCGTCCGGAATATACGACCGCCGGATATCTACGGCGTGGCTGTGGATGGCGAGCGAGGGAGCCGGCCGCGTATACTTTCCACGGAAGAGATTCTTCACGGAACTGTAAGCAGTTCAGCCTCTGTTTGACTCCATACAC
>JAIQCU010001690.1:0-17325 GCA_022114935.1 Leptestheria dahalacensis
CTTGGTTTTCGTTTCAGTACTTAAACGATCCTCATGCAAATTAGCATGTCGTGTAAACATGGACGTTACTTATTGGACCGTGCAGTTCTGTTTATTATTATTGACAGTCATTGATGTGTTATGTTGTTTACGTCCTTTTCCTCTTTGGTGACGCTATCAAAAAGCTTCGCCCGTGATAGATACGCCTCGCGCAATGTCCGGTAACCGTACTGTGATAGTGGGCAGCAGCCGGTTACATTGCGAACCTCCCAAGGATATTCAATCGGAGTCTAAAGAACCTGGTAAATCGTTCAAGTCGATAACTGGAACTCGTACTAACTTGTCAAATGTTGCCATGGATCTAGTTTCGAATGTGGCATGCACCCGTAGTCTCCATCTAACCATACCCCGGAGCGAGGACCAATATTTTATAGCTGCCTCTAACTTGTCCACTCCTAGTCCCATAACATCCGACTTCCAGCAATCCATCATGGAGTATTTTAACGCGAAAATGGCCTCTGTGGGTCAAAGTTTTGAGCTAACAGGTTAACATTGGATTGATATTTTTACTTTAATACAATACAAGTTAAGTTAACAAAGTTTTTTTCAGGTGATGCCAGCACCGAGACTGCGGGAGCTCTTGATCAAAACGATGCGAACGATTCCATGGACGCTGTCCCGTCTCAGATTCCGGACGCCGCAAAGTCCCTTTCGGCGAATCTAATCAATAAACGATTAAAGCTGCTTCACGGTAGTTATTTTAAAGTTAACGTCTTAAATTATACCAAATTTGTAAATGATTCTATTGGGATTAGTAGGAAGATTGTTGTTTGAATTGTTGTGCAATATTTATTTCATTCGCTGGGTTTCGTTCCAGACACGGATCCTGAGAAAGTCATCCGGCGAGTGTCGTACATCAAGGCCACAGCAGCTGAACGACGTCACGTGGAAAGTTGTGCCGATCCTACTGTCAAGGAAGAGACTCGCGAGGAGAATAACAACCTTCCTGAATCTGCCAACGAAACGTACAAACTTATTTATACTTAAGTGAAGCTTTTGCGTCATTAAATAATATCGCTATTATCAAGTTTAATTGTTTTAAAATCTACTTATCTCTTATTTCTTCTTATATTAACTTTAATTGGCTAAAAACGTGATAAACAAACCTTTCCGTTCAAGTGGAGCTCTTGCATTACCAGTAACATTATTACTATTAATTTCATTAACTCGAATTATAATTATGCATCTCGTGTCTGTTCTGATGTCAAATGAGATGCGCTTTTGAATTTATAATAATCAATCAGTAAACTGTCATTCAAATTTCCGGTTTAAACTACTGTCCGAAAATCTGGGCGGGTGCTAAATTTTACTGCGTTTCATCTTGTAGGCCTCGGTTTATTTTGACGGGACTGAATTCAGTGTTGATTTCTCCAGTATAACTCTTATAATCGATATACTTTGCAGACTGTCTGAAGCCAAACTGCACCATTCGACGAGCCACAAATCGCGCTTCAAGTCGCATTTCTTCTTTCCCTTTTCGCATTCGTCTTCTCCCATGTCGCCGGTCAAGGAGAACAAAGAGAATTGTCCAGCCACGACCCCGTGTAAAGAGAGTCCAGCGCCGGTCAAGGAAGGATGGCTCTCTGTCAAACAGACTCTGGCCGATGGGAACAAGAAAGCTCACGGCCGATCCTGGAAGCAATTGTGGGCCAAACTGCAACGATGGTCTCTGGTTTTGTCCCGCGATAAAAAGGAGAGCCCCGAAGATGTGTACATCGACTTGCGCCTCTGTTACATCGATATCGCCACCGACTATACGAAGAGGAAGCACGTGATCAGACTTCACCTGTCTGCGGGCGTCGAGTACTTACTGCAGTGTGAGGACAGTAATGACATGCTGCAGTGGGTTAACCTCATCAAGGTGAATACTGTTGAGCTAATAGTCGTTGAAATAGTAAACCTGTAAAAGCTGAGAATTTGAAAATTCGGAATTGTATCGTAAAAGATCGGAAATCGTAAAAAGAAGCCAATGAATGAGTGAATTCATTCATTCAGTGGACTAGATATTAACAATCTACAGGCATGTTGAAAGTAACGTACCTTTATTTATTAAACAAATGATTTCAATCACCAGGAATACGCTCGCATTAAGGATCCAACGGCTCAAATCGTCACTGCCAGCACCCCAACGGAAACGACTCCATCCGCCAAACAGCAGCAGCAGATGGATACCAGCGACAAGCTGTACAGCAGCAGCAAGTTGAGCGCCTCGCCTGGCAAGATCAGATCCAGCTGGAGGGAAGCGATTGTCCCCAAGCGGCGCAAGAAGAAAACCAATGACAAAAACTCATCTCAGCGACAGTACCGTCATGGAGTGTCGTTTGAAGTACCACTGGAACTCTGTCCAAGGTCTGTTGACACTATGCAATCATTTATTATAGAAAGAAGGATACTAGAATTGAAAGTAATGGTTGATTTGTTCATAGGTCGCCCTTTACAGAGAATGTTCCATTCATTGTGGAGCTCTGCGTTCGGATTATCGAGTCCCGGGGTCTGGAACACAAGGGGATCTATCGTGTTCCTGGCAACAAAGCAGCCGTCAACGCACTTACGGAAATGGTCAACAAGGGATTGAAGAACCTGAATCCCGAGGTATGAAGATCTCGTAGCCTAAAGGATCATATTAATTTTAAATTTAAATATTTTGATGGAATTACAATTTGCGGTGAATGTCTATTGGTAGATAAATTCGACACGGTTATTTAAGTTTCGACAAATACCGACATTATATTGCTTGTCCTTGTTTTCATAGGAAGCCCGGTGGAACGATTTGAATGTGATAGCCAGCTTGCTAAAGAGCTTCTTCCAAAACCTACCGGACCCTCTGGTTCCCTTTGATCTCTACGCGGCTTTTACGAACGCCGGGAAGCAGGAAGACGAAGCTCAGCGGGCTTCTACCATCAAAAGGTTTATATATACACAAAACAAAATACAATTACAATTTAGAATACAATTAAGTTAATAAGACCAATTACAGCTGAAATATTCAATAAATGAATTAGAAGTTTCAATAACTGAATATTCTCAAAAACTAAAATATTAAAACTTATCTGTGGTGAATAAGATAAAATAATAATAAAAATGAAAATACTGATTTTTTCCTGTGGTAATTTTAATATTGTTTTAGGCTAATTGAAGAATTTCCGGAATTTCATTACGAGACGCTTCGCTTCCTGGTGCGACATTTAGCCCGGGTAGCCAAACACGATCAGGTGAACATGATGAACTTCAACAACCTGGCCAGAGTCTTCGGACCGACGCTCATTCGCCCGGAATCGACGGAGAAGACGGCCGACGTTAGCATGCTGTCGGATATTGATTACCACAACAGATGCATTGAAACGCTTATCACCAAATCGGAGTGGTTCTTCCCGAGGTCGTCGACGGAAGCGCTGGCGGAAGAGAAAACGCACGCGGATCCGGCGGTAATTCCAACTTGAACTGATTCGGCATAATCGCCGCAGTTTCAAATAGTGTAACGGGCTTGAACGTTTAATCTACTAATGTAATTCTATTAATTTTAAGTACATTTCATATTGTATTATTCGTTATACTAAATGCCGGTCTCTTCCCTAGGTTTCCGTAATTATAATTAAGTTAATTACTAATTCTATATTCTAATTTTTACCTTACACGTCGTCATCGTTCCAGTTCTTGCAAATTACACATTTGCGGTCTTGTAATTTAAAGGGAAGTGAAGTTACAGCGGAAAGCATCATTGCGGTATTCCTTGAGGCAGCCGAATGCAGCGCGTCCTCGGCCCTGGCGTCCCCGGATCTGAGCAGCCCGCCGAAACAGGGTTCGTTCAGCAAACCTCAGACGGGTAAATTCATGACACTAATCATATCTATCTTAATTACTATTATCGTAGGCACTTAACTGTTAATTAAGCTATCTCATTACGTAATTATTCTTTGGGTTGAGTATGTAATTAAGCTAGGTTAATTAATTAACCAACGAAACTTTCCAATCTGATCAGGATCCGTCAAATCACTCGTTGAGTTCGCTTCCAAGTACGAAATCCTTGCGGAAGTCAAGCCGGATAGCAAAGAGCTGCTTGGCCGGAAGCGATCCGCATCGTTGGGTGGTGATCTGAACGTACTTCAAGGAACAACAGCCCAGCCGCCGACTTTGACCGGAAGCTTGACTGGGATTCAAATGGCTGACCATGGAGGATCGGCACGGAAACTGTCGCCAGTAACCATTACTAAAGGTAATCTTATTGAATTGTATATTTTAAATGGTAGTTTGAGTATTTTTATTGATAGTATTTTCTTCTTAACTGAACTTATCGTATTAAAAAAACTAAAATTATATTAGTATTAAAAGGGATCATTAAAAGAATTAGCCACAATGACGACAACTAAGCCTAGGGCGAAATTTATTTTAAAAAATGGAGATATATTCATAGTGTTATTATTTAAAGATAATATAAAATAACAGTGCTACTTGACTATGTATTATGTTGAATGAGATCGTATTGTATTCCTTGTTTCCAATAGGCCCTGCGCCTCTAATTGCATTAAGTCCCACCATCTGGGAGAGGATCCGACGGTCTGACCAAGAAGTTCGAACGATCCTCCAACGACGTGACCCAATCAAACAGAAAAGAGTCTTCCTTTACAGCAGCAGAGAAACGGTCGACATGGAAACCGAGGAGCGAACAACCTCAGCCAAATACACCCAGGGTATCATCGCTTTACCCTCTAGCAGAAATTTTCATTGGATTTTTCAGAATCTTAAACGTTATGATAACTCTTAATGATTGGTAAATGTTATTTATTACGTGTTAGATCTTGGCTATTTCACGCGGACCTCAATGGGTTTCTTAACATAATGGAACCTTGATCTAAAGCAAAACAGAATCAAGGTAGGCAGGCTATGAGTTTGGGTCTGCATGAATTCTTATAATACCAAACCAGTTGACATTATGCTTACACTTCTGCAAATTAGCCTAATTAACAAGTCTGTTTAGCAGTTAGCCATCTTGTGTTTATCACAGGACTTAATGTACTTACTATCATTAAAAGATTAGTAAGAATAACTCGTACTTAATTTGTCTAGATGCATTCCACTATGACGAGGTCACAGACTCGACTGTTTCAACCTTTGAATAGGTTTCAGCCCCGTTTGCGACTTTCATTAACGGAGGAGAAAAAACCGACGAGACGCCAAGCCAGAAATCGGCAATAAACCAAAAAAGTGACGACAATCAGTACCCTGATGAGACGGAAAATGCATGTCATTTTAAGACTAGACTTAAATTGAGTTTCACGCGTTACAAGTTGCTTTAAAGAAACATATATATAATAGTAAAAAGCAGTTAACAAAATAAATGAAAGATTATATATATTTTGTTAAAATTCATGTATATTGACATCATTGTCAGTGGTTAATTTTCAAATACACGTGTGTACAGCTTATATGTCCAAGTCGTCGTCGGGGTCTTCCTCGTCCCAGTCGACGTCCTCGGCCTCGTAGATCACCTGCCCAGTGCCGGCCGCGGTCCTTTTACTGTAATTGAGTAATCATTCTTCACCAAGTATTTACAAAGCAAACCTGTAAGTGACAAGTACCTCGCGAACGGCAGGACTACTTCGCTTCTGGCTTTTTCCTCGCTAGCCGATAACCCCAAGCGGAATGTCGCGCTTGGTACCGCTCTGTGCTCTGTGGTGTCCTTCTCTACCCGTGCGGCATCTTTTACCTTCGGAGCGTAATCTTCAACTCTGATGAGCGTGTAGTTCGAATCGAGTTCAAATAACTCCTCCTATGAAAAATCGTAATATTTACCGTATATTTTTCCTGCATTGGCAACATTACCTTCTCTATAACTTTCCCGCCAGTTTTTCTGGACATGCCACTGCACAAGAACTTTCCGGCAACCTGAGATTTTGAAATCCGCAGTACACAAGGGAAAACGTACCTCAGTTTCTTCAGCTCGTCTTCACTGTGCACGTCTGAGTGCATTAAAGCCACAACACTTATTTCTCGGTCACCTACTAAAAGGACAGAAGTTTACTTAAAAAGAGCGCTGTTTGTTTCGGTTCCCGTGTAATTTACCTTTAACTTGCTGTTCTATTTTACGTAGTGTGGTGCTGATTTCGCTCACGTTCTCAAATAACGAAACAGTACTTATCGAGTCCAACACGATGAGAGTTTTGCTAGTGGAAGAAGAGATGATATGATTCAAAGTATCGTAAGACTGTAATCCACAGCCTGCGTTCGACGTTTGGTTATCTTGATAGAGCGGTATTGGTGATACTCCCAGATCCTTCAGTGCCTGCGTGTCTGAGAACCTCGGGCAATCGTACTGCACATATTTGACTTCACAGTCCCGCGTCAGTGCTCGCTTGACGAAGCTGTAAAGGAGAGGTCGTCCGGAGCACCTAACTGTATCTATGAAAATAAAGTCAAAATATCATATTTCAGTTTGATGTTAATTGGTACTTCCTTGCATGATCTATAATAAGCTGGGTGTTAAGTTTATACCTTCAATAAGTAGAAGCGACGGGCAGCTTTCGTGTACGTTACGTAAGAGTTTGTTTGAGGTAGTCATCTTTAGCTGCCTCAGTACGCTGAAATCCTTTACAATTTTAAAAAGAAAATTCCTCAACTGAGCTTAGTTTTCAAATGTCACAACACGTGTGGTTTTACCCTTTCAGCTAGACTGATTGTTTACTAGTTACACAAATAGTTCAAGCCATTGCTGCTAGATGGCGTTTTGAGTTTTTTGAATTAGCCGCCTGCGGTGTGTGAGAAATCATAGATGCCGCCTCACTTGTAAATAACAGTTTGAAAACATTAACAGCCGGGCTGTTTTTTTTCTTTCCAGCGTGTGAAATACACGAGATCTTTATTTCGGCCTAGGTAATTTCAAACTGTCCTAATAGACTACAAGCATCGTGGTTTGCAAGTGAACAAATAACGATGTTGTAGATATTTTGTAAATAGCAGCGAAGTTAAACGTATACCGATGTACCGTTACACGTGTTATCTGTTGCACAATAAACCCATTCTTTGCTATTATCTTAGGCAACTAACTATCCAAATGCCACCCAAACAAAACTTGACGAAAGATGCTTCGAGCTGGATGGAGAGCGTGGAACCGGGAGACGTAATACTCGACCACGTGATAACCAGTTATCGCCTGAACATGAAAGTCTGTAAACCATGGGGGTGCAAGTAAGAACAAATTAACAGGAAGTTCTCAACTCTTGCGTTACATTTAACGTGTTTTTGCAGACGGAATTGCAGACTGAATCCCTGCTGCTTGTCAGGAATGGGAGAAAAGATCTGGCAAGAAGCTGCTGAACTACCCGAGGAGAAACTAGATCCGTGTCACATATTACGGGATCCCGGCGTCTTTGTCGGGTTAACAAACCTTGGCGCGACGTGCTATGTCAACAGTCTACTGCAACTCTGGTTTCACAACAAAGCGTTCCGGCAAGCCCTGTACGAGTGGGTTCCGGACCACGATCCCCAAGAGCAGACGAACAGCAGCGAGAACACTAACGGAGGATCTTTCATACCCTCTACGTCGGTGGGGCATCTACAACAGTTATTTGCTCTGATGCAGTTCTCCAGGCGAAAGTAATTTTACAATCCTTTATCTTTTATTGTTATTGTACTTTTCTGGATTATATTAAATTTTATCTACTTTATCAAAACTTGTACCCGTAGTCACATAATTATAAGCATGTTGGCTTTTCGCTAATTAACGGTGTTTTGCCTACGTTTCAGATGCTTGAACCCGACGTCCTTTATAGCTTCACTGGGCCTGGACACTTCTACACAGCAGGATGCCCAGGAATTTTCCAAGTTGTTTATCAGCATGTTGGAAAGCAGGTTGTCCTACCAGTTCAACCCAAGTGTTACAACTCTTATCCAGAGGCAGTTCAAAGGAGAATATGACTATGTAACAAGGTTTGAGGAGCCCTATTTATCACCATAAAAGTGTAATCATCTGCTAATGCTATTCGATTTCTATACAGGTGCAGTGGCTGCATGAAAGAGTTTTCCTGCCCGTCGCCGTTCTACGAGCTGGATCTCAGTTTGGGAACGAAGAGCCAGATCACCCTGGCCGAAAGCCTGCTGGAATACCTGAAAGAAGAAAAGCTGGAAGGGTCAAACAAGTACCTGTGCAGTGTCTGCGGAAGCAAGCAGAATGCAACCCGGAGCATACGGTTACGGACGCTTCCACCGATACTTAACATCCAGCTCCTTCGATTCGTCTTCGATAGGTTTTTATTTGTTATCAATCACAATCACTTTTCGAAAGAAATAGTACAACGTAAATTATCATACTCTTTAATCGTAAAACTTAAGTACAGATACCCTTTCATCAAGTCGGCAATGTAAGATTCATTCAGCATATGTTACAAATGCGTTGCTGATAGAAATTTTGCTAACTTCAGTGTCTTATAACTCGCTGTAGTTAACCATAGATACGTTTGCCGTAAATATTCCAACGCGTGGGGATTCTCAATTCAACATAATTAGTAATTGTTGCTAAATTAAAAAAAAAAAATCATATGAAGGAAATCGGAGATGAAGAAGAAGGTTAGCTCCACTCTTCATTTCCCCGAGGTGTTGGACATGGAGCCATACGTGGCGCAAGGAGACAACCGGCAGAGCAAAGTCTACGATCTCCAGGCCGTGCTAATTCACCGAGGGCACAGTGCCTATTCCGGGCACTACATAGGTACCTATCGCATTACAATGGCTATTGCTATATCTGTTACAATAGTTATTCAACGGATGAATCGGTTATGCTCTTTATTCTACAACTGTGGCGTAATTAAAGAAATTTTTTGTTGATCCAGCTCAAATTCGCGATCCGGACGCGGGTACCTGGTACCGTTTCAACGACGAAGAAGTGGGGAAAATTGAAGGCAAAAGCATCAAACTTGGGTCGGAGGATGATGGAGACGGTATTTCCGCGCGTTGACTATATTGGCATTATTTTTTCTTATTTATTTATATATTTAAAATGATTTTCATGTAACAATTGAGTCTTTGAATCGAAACTTTTTTTGGGGGTTGTGATTTTTAGTTTTCTCTTAACATTTTATTTTTCTAATTTATGATTTTGTGATTATTTGACAGATGGGAGCTCGAAGAAAGCAAAGACACCGAAAACTGCCAAGGGTATGCATTCCTCGAGCAATGCGTACATGCTAGTCTATTGCCGGCGAGACGACCAGCCCGAGGAGGCAGAGAAACCCGCGGAAAGCGCGAATATCAACTCGCTGCCTCCTTGGCTGCAGAACGCTGTCAATATGGACAACGACAACTTCGAAAAGTGGCTCCAAGAGAAGAATTTAAAACGAGTAATTTGAAGCTTTCCATATTGTCATTCATAACAATCCTGCTACAGTTTCTGCTGATTGCTTAACTTGGATCACACGTGTTTGAGTTTGATTCATTAACCAGAGAATGTCCTTTGTTTGTAACAGGGGGAGACTGAAAGACTGAACCAGAGCAAACAGGAGAATATGATGCGGCTATTGAAGCAGCTCCCCTGTGCTTCGCTGGAAGATTCCGACCTGATTTCCTTTACGTGGCTCTCCAAGTGGATCTCCGGTGAAGAAAAACTGGGACCCGTAGACAACCAATCAATTGTCTGCAAGCATGGCAAGGTGGATCCTGAAAAGTACAAGGACTTCAAGTGCGTTGCAGCTGCTGTGGTATGCACTTTAGAACTTTTTATGGACAACATGAGCGACTCTTAATTTGACAAGTTTCGTTCATAATCTTTATATCATTCTTGATATTTTACGATAATATAATATGATATAATACATAAGTTTGATTGAATTAATTGAATGAGGAAACTGAATTACCAGATGGGGTTTATTTTTAAAATGTGAATGTTGTTAAATAGCCTGCAGAAGTTGGAAAATATACATTGTGATATTAGAATTTAATTGTTTTTCCATTGGATTTATCATAGGCCGATGAATTGTATTCAGTACATGGAGGAGGTCCTCGCCTGAAAACCATCGAAGCTCTGTGCTGGGACTGTATTCGCCTCAAATGCAAAGAAGTCCGCCTTCGGTCGCAAATAGATGCCGATTTTAAAACCATCACCGAACTTTTGAAATCTAAAATCGAACCGTAAGTTCTATTTTTTAAATAATTAATATTTAACATTGTAATTCCTTTTTTATGTAGAAAAATTAATTAAATCGTAGATTAGGTGTCCCTCTAGTTTATTTAATTAATTTTAAAATCTAATGTCTTTTCCAGTTCGGAAACAACCTACTGGGTTGGCAAGGATTCAGCCCGATCCTGGAAGAGGTTAGCACTGGAACAACTGAACGACGCTGGAGTCAAAACTGAAGGAGGGGCATTGCCTCTGAAAGATACGGATTCTCAACAGCGGCTGGACGAGAACCCGGATAACAAAAAAGTATTTTCGCAATTAACCAAGTCGTAATTAATTTCTTATGTCTGATGTACTGTTTTTATTATAATAATTTTCATATATTTTAATTTTTATTATAGCTTAACGTGTAATTCGTATCAATGTGTATTTAATTTTATTTTATAAACTATTTTAAATATATTTTGATCTATTTTTTTATTTGGGGTGAAAAACGGTCAAATCTATCAATTGTTTTAATTATTAAATCTTCATTATCAGTGTTTTATGTGTTATCTTCAGTCTCGCTGCATAATCCGAGTATAGCGTTAGCCGCACTCTACTTATCACTAACTGATTTCAGGCTTATTAATTTAAAAATTTTAATTAACCATTAGGTGGAAAATGGTGAGTCGAGCAACTGCTCCAATGGCACCAGCGACACCGCGTCATCAGAGGGTTTGACGACGCCCTTCCAGAAGGAATTTCTGAAATCCCTGCAGGAATCGCACGATACATCAACCGAGGAATTGGGCTTCAATGACGACATACTCTGCCAACACCGTATTATAAATCTTGCTTAGCCTCTCTTGTAGTCCGTGAAACAAGAATGACTTTTTACCGAGGAACGCGTATATCATTGCAACAGGGAACCTGTGCATCGAGGAGAATCAACGGCGATTAGTCCCCCAAACCGTATGGCATTTATTTCGACGTTATTTCCCGCTGGCCGCCGAATACAAAGGCACGGACAACCCCTGCACACTATGCTTCGTAAGCACATATTTCTTCTGCCTTCACCTAAAGGAGGACGGGAAAAAGCTGAATTTTTATTTAAAAAAAAATAAATTCTCGGTCTCCTCTTCACCCTGGTTTTGTATTCGTATGTCAACAGCAAGCTGCCTCGGAGGAAGAGAAATCCAAACAACTGAATCGAGAAGTGGCTGTTAAGCAGAGAATAGCCCTAATGGACCTCTTGCGCGGCAGGAATAGGCCGAACTTGAACAGTTCCAGCGTTGCTCGAGTTTTCGTCGTCACCAGAGACTTCGTCGAGGAATGGCGGGCTTTTATCAGGTTTTAAACCTTTTTAAATTATCTTGTATTTTATATGATTATCATTATATTAATATTATTATACTCGTCTTATTGTGGGGTTTATTGACAAAACTTGGTGATTACAGAGAAAATGAGAAGTCTGTGTATGGTCGCGAGTTTTTTTTTTTGTATATTCATTTTGTATTTTTTTGAGTTTTCGGCCGATTTGTCCGCAGTTTGTCCGGATTCGGGGCTGGGCCCGAGCCGACATGTTGATGGATCATGCTTTGTTGTGACCTCGTCCGTCTTCCGTTTCCTGTATTTCCACGACTCTGATCTTAAAAGGATTTGTCGCCAAAAAATCGCTCCCCGGGATCCTTGGCGCTCTGGCTGGCTCCATCGTTTTTTTTTCCTGGTTGGCCCTCCCCGGGTCTCTCCTTCTTTTCCAATGATGTTTTTATGTAAAGAATATCTATATATCTTTTTTAGAGAAATCTTTTCCCTTTTTTTGGGTGCATATGAGCAGGAAGCATATCGTAAGGACAAGGTTTTTTTTTCCCCCCATCTTCCAGGTTGCCAGCAAGGGGTTATCCATCAATAAATGTGGAAAGTTCATGATGGTTTGGCTGGGATTTTATGGGAGGAATGTTTGGAAAAGGATGGAGAAGATCCCAAGGTTTCACCGGGGGTATCTCGACGATCTGGCGCTGCGGTGGAGAGGATGAGAAGTCGGGAGAATTTGTTGAAAAGGCACTGGCGAGAGAGTGTCAGCGTGCAAGACGTGGAATTTCCGTCGAAGGGCCCCGCCAAGCCGTGACTGAAAGGGGGGGGGCGACATTTCACACACGGCCAGACAAAAAAGCCCGAGGAAAACTGGTTGCAATTTGTTCTGCTTGCCCTCGTTTCAGGTGTTTTGTCATTTGCTGCGTAATTGTCGTCGTCGTTCGGACAATTTTNGGGGGGGGAATACTCTGCCGTCTTCTCCTTTTCCAAAATGAAGCTGTCTCGCTGTCGCCTTCGAAGATTCGTTCCTTTTACAAAAGGCTGGAGAAAATTTTTTTCTTGGCGCCTCTTTTCAAATTTATTTTTATATTTAAAATTCTCATTTTTTTTATAGAGAAAAGGTTATGACGCATCAGGATTTGAAAACGCGCGCCATTTTTCAGAATCACGTATTTACAACCTTTTTTATTTTCTTGGGTTCACTTTGACTTCTCACCGTTCCCTCCGGTGCATATCCCAGTTGCGCAATACTTGCATCCGTTCGAGAGATAAAAAGGAAACTGTTTTTCCATAGTGATTTACTGATTACTAGACAAAAAGTCCAGCCAGGGAAAAAAATAGCGTCAAACACGTTTTTTTTTTGGTTAAAATTTTAAATCCTCTTTCTTCCACCCAGCGAAGTGCGAGTTTGTCGCCCTGCTTATTACTGGACACGTTGCATTTGGAAAATGCTGTTTTTTTCCCTCTCTCTCTCTTTCTCTATTTCTGGAGTTGCCCTTTGCCCGTGTCTTCGTATGTAGCGTCTCGTTTTGCGAGAGAAATTTTGGCAATGTGTTATTTGAGAGAATTAGTACCTTGGGTTCTGGTGCGCAGCGTGCAGTAATCAAGGTATACGCTTCCCCGCCTTTTTTTATGAATGGGCCCCAGAGACACGCCCAGTTTTGGTGCAGTTTTAATCAGAGGGTTTTGCCAAAATGCTAGTCGAAAAGACAAGTCAAATATTCACGCTACAATTTGCTCGTTTTCGGTCTTTTTTTTTAAATTCTAACAAGTGAACGTCTCAAAGTTACACAGCGGATAATTTTATGAGATTTATGAGAATTTTTCTTATAAAAAGAAATATCCGCCCAGGTTTGCGTTTTGTTCGACGAAAGCAGTCGTGTGAAGCTAATTGTCTTTGTACAAAACTAATGTTATTGTGACGAGCTGGAATTTTTTATATTTGTATTTACATCGGATATGATAAATGATATTGTGTAATGGTGGTTTTTTCCCCTTGTAGTTGGAGGTTTAGTCATTAAGGGTAATGATGTTTAATTTTTTTGTAATATTTGTAATTTAATTTTTTTTATTTTTTAACCTGCCGGTTGCATTGGTGTGGAAATCGGTTCTTTGTCTAATGGCGTTTTTTTTCTTGTTGTCGTTGTAAATGAAACAAAAGAGTGAATTGAATTTTTAGAGTTTGATGTACAATTCATTGATAATTGAATGGATAGTTAAGTTAATAATGAAGTGTGATTTAAAGTTAATGCAATTAGAATTATCGCCAATAGTTAAGAGCTGTACTTGTGTAATCTGCAATGATCAGAATTTACGGGTGTCCTGTTTGGGACACGGTCAGTGCAGACTGTTTGGAAACCTGCATTCCAGGTCACGAATCGTCGCTTTTTTGAAGGCTTCCTAATTTTATTCCACTGTAAAAGTCTCTTCTTTAAATAAATTAGAAATAAAAATAAAGAATATATCTTCGCAGTTTGTTGAATTAGCACGACCAAAATGTTAATTTAATCTATTTAGAGGCTAATTAATCAAGTAATTCTTGTAATTTTGATTCACTGGGATAATTATTGACAGGCGAACGATTGCAACGTTATTGGAGAATCTGTGAAGTAATAGTAGATGGATAGATAGTTGGATGATTAGGTAGACAGATTGATAAAAAGATAACAAAGAATGTTATAAGGCTAGTTAGTCAGATAGTTAGATGTATAGGCAGATGGACTGATAGATAGTTATAGAGGTAAATAGATAGTTCAGTTATAAACTAATGTAATTAAAACCAGTCATGTAAAATGAACCCCAAACTCAATAGGGAAAAAGACTTACCAAAGTAAATCTATCGACAACATTGACATGCAGCAGAGTCATGGTTAACCATTACATCGGTGCCAATGATAACAAGAATCGCACTTTCAGTGTTATTCCGACACGAATTGTCGAATGAGAAAACCGAGAAATACGATTCAGCTTCAAGGGAAAAAAAAACACTTTTGCTTATATCTTTAACAGGTTTTGCTGGATAGCAGTGAAAATTTACGCGACGATTGCACTGCTAGTCAGTCACGTAACCCCAAATTTACACTAATTTTGAGCCGTTAGTTTAGCCAAAATTGAATACTTCGCACAGTGAGCTCGTTTACTGTAGCGTTTTATTCAACTGAAGTAAAAAGTCAAAGTAGTTCAAACTATTTCTAGTACTTGTGGTTTGTTTTGCACCAAGTTTGATGGCAAGTTCATCAAAGTTACAGGGCGAGGGAATTAGTTTATGGGCTTTTGTAATCGTTTTTTTCCCTTTTCGAGTTGGATCTTTTAGAATGATGTCTTTTGATGGGTTTCGGACGTGATGGAGATTTGCGCGCTGAGAACGTGGAGAGCCAAACTCCCAAAGCTCGCATTCAGTGTAATGGAGTATTGGCGAGATTCTCCCCTCTTTTGGCCGGCACCACGAGCCTCGCCAAGTACGCCTTCTCTTGTCCGAGTGAGAATTGACTTCAACCCAGGCCCCTGGACGAGTGAAACTCGAAGGCCTTTTAATGAGAAGTGAGACGAGTTTAGTCGGGAAATGAAGATTACCGTTCGTCGTAAAGAATTTCAAGTTTTGCAAGTAGTTGGAAGGTTGGGTCACGACTCGAAGAATTGTGAAGCTTTGACGGTCAGTTGTAAAAGGCAACATTGTTTGTAAGATATCCGATTCTGTGTTGATATTGAAGATCGGATCAGTATCTAGAGACAGATTCTAGTAGGGCCATCTTTAAGTGAATCTCTATAAACCAGAAAAGAAGGATTGAATGAATGAATGAACGTGTCAAGTCTTTGTGAATCATTTGTGCTCGTGTTTAACTAACTATATTTAAAGTATAGTCTGTATCAGTAATCGGTAAATGAATCTATTGTAATATGTCTAAAACCTATAATAGTGAATGAATGTATGAAGTCTTCGTTAATCAAAACAAGAATTCTGGTACAGTCTAGAGCAAAACATGGGTTCTCATTGGATAGGAAACTATGTATCTTAATTAACTTTGCAATTTTATTTCGGCAAAACTTACAGCCCGATTTAAATGAAACTTTACTCATGTGTAAGGTACTATCAGATCTGTACTCGATATTTTTTTGGCTGTTGTATCTTTGAAAACTTGGGTGTCACAAGCGATCAACTTTTCTCCAGCAAGAATCCTTTTTTTATGGCTCTGGACTGTGCACGAAAGTAAATGAAATCTTTACGTTAGTGGCTGTGAGATATTTGGGACTATAGTCGGTCATTCTAGGCTACTTCATATATAGAAATAAGAGATAGATGTTTTTCTAGGAACACTAAAGCCGCGTGTAGGTTGGACGCGAAGTAGTTGAGCGTATGAATGATGCACGAGATTAATTTCTTGCCCAAGGTAAAGAAGCGGAGAATATCGTCTCGCTAGAAACGCTTGAAACACGAAACGTTTTCCTGTGAAGACGTTTTGAGCCGAGGTTAAACGTTTTCTGGTTGAAATGTCGATATCGACGTGGTGAACGATATCTACAGTGGAAATCTCATTGAAGATTCGGGAGCGAAACTGTGTTGTTTCCTCGTGTAACTGGTTGAGAGGGGGAAAAAAAGGCCGTGTATCTGTGACTTTCCCACGTTGACAATTCAAAACGGTTTTGCCTTTTGCTTGCGCCATTCGTGCCCCAAGCTCCGAGTCGTTCACTCCAGACTTTGAGAATATCCTCGGCGAAAGGTCAAGTCATCAAAAATGAATGCCTTCCTCTGGTAGCTTTTGACTTGTGCCGTTTGTGTTTTGTTTCCCTTTTTTTTTGTTATTGAAATATTGTAAAATCTTTTCTTGTTTTACAGTTTTTGTGTGGGACGGGGTGAAAAAAAAAGTTATTTATTTTTGGAGAAGTTCCCCAGTTCCTTGAGATTACAGTTTTTGTGTGGGACGGGGTGGGAAAAAAAGTTGTTTATTTTTGGAGAAACATTTCCTCGGTAACCGGCAACGCCGAGCAGTTCCTTGAGAATCTTCCCGGCTTTCCGAATGTCCAAACAGAAGACGCATTCTCAGAGGGGTACTCAAAGATTCATTACCCTGGCACTGGTTATTTTACAGCGCCCTTTATAGTGTGTTGGTAACATCGATATGGTAGATGTCTACCGTAGAAATCTATTTGTAAATTATAATTTGATTAGTTACGTTACACGATACTGTAATTACGTCTTTTGTTTTATAGGGCTGGTTCAGTTTGGTTATAGTATCGTATAGATTTCTGTCAAAAAATACGTGATGCGTATGATCGTCTAACAAACCGTTTCTGCGCTTAATACAATAATATCACAATACAAAGATAATAGTAATTAATATAACCATATTATAAATTTAGGTATTTGAATTTACAGTTAGATCATAACTTCAATTAAGTTAAGCTAGTCTGTAACGTGTGCAAAATAAAAGCAAATGACGAGTACCTTGAGTACTTCCAGTCTAGTGATGTGAACCCAACTCTTATCTAACCTCGAATTTCTGCATGTCGGACTTAATTTAGACTCGGGTCAATGATAGGACCGACCTATAAATCGACTGGAATTCGACTCGGTTATAAAGTCAGTGGTAGTATTGATTTCGACCGATCCGATTCGACAACTGGCCCGAGTTGAGTTAAGTCGAGTCGAGTTGAATTATTCACACAACTGTTTCACTTGTCTACCTTTGGTGTACGTATGTTTAACGACTTGGTCTTTCTACGGCATAGAAACGGTTCGATAGACGATTCAGCGTCAAAGTAGTTTTAGTAAAAATGCGCAAAATGATACTATAGAACAATCTAAATAGTTTATAGTTTAAGGAAGTATCAAATAGTTTCAGTAAAAACCATTGTCACCGTTTGCAATCAGTGTATACTAAATTTCA
>JAIQCU010001691.1:0-17798 GCA_022114935.1 Leptestheria dahalacensis
TAAGAATCCTAGTAATTTCACATGCAATCTCTTATTCTATTTTCAGTTTTTAATGCAATCCCATTGTCGCCTGCAATCGACAGAACGCTAATATTATTAAGCTATTTTATGCAGTTATAGTATTATACTACTCAGTTTGCTATTTTTGCTAATACTGTTAACCATCATTACTATTATGTTCATTACTATGTTATGTCAATCATTTTGAAGGTGGTGTTTCTACTTCAGTTTTTCAGCTTTCAGTTCAAGTACAGTTTGACTTTTAAGGATTTTATTCTGGCAAAACTAACGAGCCGATTACAATGCAACTTTAACAGTACATTACTTGCTATTAGCACTACACGCAGTATTCTTCGCGTTGCTATATCTTTGAAACCGTGGAAGTAATGAACAAATGTAAGTTTTGACGGAAATCTGGTTGACACCAGCACTCAGACAACGTTGAGTAACCCATGAACAATAGAAACTGTTCTTCCCTGCAGCTGCCATTCTTCTATTCAAAATTGCCTCGTTTCAATTTTTTTGGTAAAAGAGGAAAAGCTGATAAGAAGAGACTGCGGAAATGGTACCTCGTGACAGATCTGGAAGCTCTATCAGCTCCTTTGCTCATGGTGGCAATGACGATAACGTTGCCCGCCAGTCCGACGATGAAAGTAATGGCGTGCGTAGTGATGATCGGTATGAAGGAAGGGTTATTCTTCCACGGTTTCAGCATCTCTTCGGGATCGAGCATGAACCGGCGGACGTATTTCTCGCCCAGTACGCTGGATATGTTGCCCAGACTGTGATTATCCGAATCACTGTGCTGGACGTCATCGTAGAAGTAGTCCTCCACCTCCCAGCTGGTGCTCGAGCAGAGTAACTCGGTGCACAGATCTTCCTCCTGCATGGTTTTCTTCCTCCCCTCCTTTGGATGGTATATTAGTCGAAATATGATGTTTTAAGAGTCAGTGGATGTCAGTTGATGTCAATAGGTGATGGAAAGGTACAGCGGACCTTCATAAGGGGAGTTCGCACTTGCCAGTGACGAGTATCTCGGTTGGCCAGTCTCGTTTTGGCCTCTGCCTGGAATGACGCGCATGGGCTCTTAAGGCCATTTAGAACCTTGCAATCTCGTTTTATCAGAAATCTCGAATCTTAACTTACCTTGAACGGGATTTATCCAATTTTCGTGCTAATAATTATTAATTTAATAATTGAATTGTAAATGACAGAAATAGATAAATTGGAATATGATAACAAATTAAATATTTACGTAAATGCTAAAAAGCGGTAAGGTGAGAAGAATAGTTGAAAGTTGAAAAGTAAATAAACGAGAAATTTTTTATTGTTGTTAATCTCTTGAAAGCTATTCCGAGTTGCTTTCCATGTCAATAAGGCGTGCGAGGAATAGGGAGGGAAAAAATTGGCACCTCAGATGGGGGCGTCTTTGATAAATTGATGATTTTCCAACGGGATTTACCATATCGAAAGTTTGGGACCCTTTCTGTATAATACCGTCTCAGCGCCGTTTTTTTATTGTTTTACTTTAACCGAAGGGAGACAAATCATAATCATAGTTAATAGTTATTAATAACTATAAATGAATTATAATATATTCTGCTTTCTGTTATTGATTCGGCTGCAAGTTTATCATGGGGTGAAAGTTAATCTTTTCTTGATGTAAAAGAAGCCTATAGAGCCTTATGGAGGATCACGTGACATGACGTCATAATGCATAAGCTTGACATAGATTTTTTAAACATCCGTTCAGCACTTATCAATGATGTAATAAAAAGTTTCAGATCGTTGAAAACCGTTTATCTTGTAAAAAGCTGGCGGGTTCCTTACACAAAAGAGTGCCTAAATGATGGCCTCGGTATAAACGCTGACGACTACATTTTTTTCTATCTTATTATTAGAAACGCTGTCATCGTGAACCTTTAAAACAATAAATCGTTTTAAATAGGCCGGAAAATGTCACAAAGATATAATTTACACTTTGAAAGGCGCAGCATTATTCAGGATTTAGGTATGGTAATCACGGTTTATACCCGGTTTAATTTCTATTGTTTAATGAATATTTCAATATGGGAAGCGCTTAGAAACATAAAGATAGACAGACAGGCGGGTAGATAGTCAGACAGGCAGATAGTTAGAAAGAGAGATAGAGAGATAGAGAGAAAGAGAGATAGATAGAGAGATAGGTAGATAGATAGATAGATAGATAGATAGATAGATAGATAGATAGATAGATAGACAGATAGATAGATAGAGAGAGAGAGAGAGATACATAGGTAGGTAGGTAGATAGATAGATGATAGATAGATAGATAGATAGACAGACAGGTAGATAAATAGATAGACAGACAGACTGACAGACAGATAGATAGTGGAACCTTTGCGCTAAGTAGCTAGGAGGGAACAACATGGCGTCTGCCGGGTGAATGTAAAGAGTCTCTAGTTCGTCGCTAGGTGTCATCAGTATCGTTTCATTTACTTCTATCACAATTAATCCTTAAGAAAATGAACTTTTTCTTGAATTTAAAGTTTAATTTTTTGTTACAATAGAACAAATATCTGTTTGGTCAAGTTAGAGCAACTCGCAGAAGAATGTTAACTCGAGCAATGTTTCACTGTCATAAACAGAGACCTCCATCTTATCCTTTTTTCAAGATCCTAAATAAACACACATTTTAATAAAAATAATCTGTGCTATTTCTAGAGTTAAACATTTCCAGTCATTGGACACACAATTTCAGAAACTGTCTATTTTAAAGATTATAAATCAAATTACCCATTAATAATAATATTAATTAGACTAATAAGCAATATTCACGAGTTATATTTGTTTTACGTCGATAATTATAACTAAATTAATAGTTAAATTATGTATAAAAAATTCGAAAGTCAACTTTTCAGATTTGAGAATCAGATTGACTTTGACTGTAATCTTCTAAGCGATCCTTGTCGTCATTATCCCAGCAGGTTATTGTCTAGCCATTGGCTTGAACTGCGCTGAACACGGGGAGGGCTAATTGCTCATCGAACGTGGGCGCGAGAAGTTTTGATGGAAACTGTCTGCCAAGAATTTTTTTTGTGTGTGTGTTTGGCGCGGGATCGTGAAAACTTGGAAAACCAAAAGCCGTAGTCTTAATTGAACAGAAAGCTTGTCGACATGCCGCGACACTTTGTAGTCGTTCAAAGTTTCATGCATGCTAATTAGCCTACAATCTAAGAGCCTAATAAAAGGACGTCCTGAATGGCGGAAAATTATTGTAATGCCTAACTTTAGGATTTTATTTTGGCTAAACTAAAAAACTGATCTTAATGAAATTTTTGCAGTAAGTTAAATGTTATTAGTTCTGCATCCAGTATTTTTTTGGTATCTATAACTTTGAAAGTGTAGGAGCAATAAGCGATCAACTTTTACCCCAGCAAAAGCCTTTTTTTATTTCTGATGACCATACAGACAGTACAGTATTGATTCTATATTAAATGATACATGGACATATCAGTCTTCTTAATCCTGAAATACCAGTATTACTAATTACCACATCAAGCTTGTACGGTTGTTAACGATATATCATATCAAGTATCAAACCATATTGATGCATCAGTCACCATATTCAACAAATTTCATAAGACATCGTTATCAAAATATCAATAAGTCGTTTAGGGAAGATTTCTTCGTGATGACGACGTCGTCAATTAAAAAATACGATGACGAATGTCATTACGAAGATTATTGTGGATACGTTTTCGGTTAATGTGAAAGCAAGAGTTTCGTAACGTTAAACCGTTCAGTTGCAATGTAACGGGGTCAATTTTGCAATGTCTGGCCAAGTGCCAAGTGTAATTTGGCTTCCTGACCATCTTCTGTACACGCCACGTTTGCCTCTCCTTTCATGAAAGTTTCCCCGTGAATCGTAATTCCTACCTTCCGGCGCATGACTTTTCACCGTGTAACTCGCTTTCTAACATACAATTAACTTAATGTTTGTTTTTACTAAACAACCAGCGACCAGCCGTAGGTTCCTTAATCTGGTCATGCTTATGTGGCCAGGAACTGTTGAAACTGCTGCTGTGATACTCTTACAGATCCAGCAGTTCGACGGTTATAAGGTGTTTAAAGAAGTTTCCTGGAACCCTGTGTCCTACTTTCACTGATTATAACCAGTCAGATCTGGAAATGTCTACAGACGAGATGAATTCCGAGAATCTTTTTTGTAGCAGCCATAGATTCTCTGATGTTTCCAACTGACCTACGGAATAAAACTTTCCTAGGAAATTAATAGTGTAAATACTAGATAGTATCTAGGGTAAATATAGTAACTAAAGATACTAGCGATACTAGATTTAAAACATAACTAGAATATAGTAGTCAATCGAAGGTAGATATAGCGAATACACCGAATTACTAAAATATGAGTAATCACTGAAATGTAATTAACTATTATGGAACGTCTATAAAGATGAAACATCTGTAATATCCTTCTAATCTAAAACTGCCCAGTCATCGTTACTATGTAATTCAGAAATATTTGCCAAAATGACTCAATTTCCGTTCCAATGTGATTTCGTGTTTGTTTTTTTGAAACGTCGAATATGAGATGTGGACTTCCCGACTTTTCAATGAGTCACTCCATATGTGGTTCTTTGAAATCACCATTTAATATCACAATCCGTGAAAAAACCACGGAAACGCGAATATTTTTGTGAATGTAACGTCTCCGTCCGGTTTTCGAGACTTGTCCTTCAATTTCCGATGGCGTTTTACAACATTTCCGCGTCTTATTCCAGTTTCATGAAACATAATCGTGACGATCGCTGTTTTTTATAAGAAGGTCAATTTCCGACTTATTTCATGCGTGGGCATTTTCATATCAAGGAAGTTTGAAAACCCACACCCGGGCGTTAACGAACGGGTTTCACAAAAAGCCTTCAACGACCCCCCGAGGAAGTATAGCCCGTTGAGGTTTTTTTCAAACAAGGCGAGATTTTCCTATAAAAATAAACAAGTGGAACGGCATTCTGTAGAGACCAGTCTTGGCCGTTTCTCGCACTTGGCATCATCGTCATCGTCAGCAGGAGCAGCAGCTGTGAACGCTGGGACTTTTCACCTGTGTAAGTCTGCCTGTTTTCAGCGTAAATATTAGTCTATATCGGTCGGAGATGGTAAAACATAGAATCCCGTTAACTGGTGCCAACAAATACTTCATAATTCGTTATATTTACAATGGCGTTTTTGTTTTTGGTGCGCGTGTATAGAATAGCAAAACGCAGGTGACCTTGGCGCTCTTCCATTTTGGTCTCCAAACTGAACAAGTTAAATTTTGAACTCGTTTTGTATTCTATGTAGCTATATATATCGATATCGATCTAAGTTGTTGTTTACTCGATATATCGTATCGAAAATATCGATAGTTGACGAAATTGTCGATATTTGTATCGAAACTTTCTTGTCAGTCAGTTTTTAGTAAAGTGATAATAGCAAGTATCGATAAAGACAATCGATAGATATCGATAAATATCATGATGAATTTGGCTTGATATTGTAAGTTGGAAAAAATTCCATGATATTGAAAATTATTAACGATATATCGTATCGAAAATATGGATAGTTGAAAAACTTTGTCGATATTTGTATCGAAACTTTCTTGTCAGTCAGTTTTTAGTAAAGTGGCAATAGCAAGTATCGATAAAGACAATCGATAGATAATGATAGATATCGATATATATCATGATGAATTTAGCTTGATGTTGTATATTGGAAAGGATTCGCTGATATTGAAGTTAATCGATATCGATCTAAGTTGATGTTAAATCGATACATCATATCGAAAATATCGATATTTAAACAATTTCGATATTTGTATCGACACTTTCTTATCACTTAGTTTCAAGTAAAGTGACCATAGTAAGTATCGATAAAGATAATGAATAATATCGATAAATAATTACATATATCGATAATTATAATGATGAATTTAGCTAGATGTTGTGTATTGGAAAGCATTCGCTGATATTGAAAGTTAATCGATATTTATCTAAATTGAAGTTAAATCGATATATCATATCCAAAATATCGATACTTAAAAAGATTCTATATTTGTATCGATACTTTCTTGTCAGTCAGTTTTAAGTTAAGCGACCATAGTAAGTATCGATAAAGATAATGAATAATATCGATAGATAATGATAGATATCGATAATTAGAATGATGAATGTAGCTAGATGTTGTATATTGGAAAGGATTCGCTGATATTGACAATTAATCGATATCGATCTAAATTAATGTTAAATCGATATATCATATCGAAAATATCGATACTTTAAAAAATCGATATTTATATCGATACCTTCTTGTCAGTCGATTTCAAGTGAAGTGACAATAGTAAGTATCGATATAATATCGATACTTTACTCGCGTCAGCGATACATTGTATCAGTTTGTCGAATTGGATTGTCGATAGACGTATCGAGAATATCGATATTCTCGCAGATGCCTTTCCAGTGCAAAAACCAGCAAGTCTAGCAGCAATTCAACCAGCTCTGGTTCCAGTCTGGTTGCTCATGGAGGCAGGAACTGCTGAAACCGCTGATACTCGCCCAAATTCAGTAGGCAGTCGGTTAGCAGTAGGTCGTTCAGCAGGTCCTCGACCTGCTGGTTTGTGCATTGGACGCATATTCTAGTCTTGTTTATATTGAATGCCGTGTTTCTAATTGTTATTTTTAATGAAAATTTCGCAGATTTGAAAATGCGCGCCTTTTTCGTAGCCTGTTTCTTGTACGTCCTGTTAAGCAGCGCGTCAGCGGAACGGTATGTTAAACCAGGAAGTACGTACCCTTACCCGCGACCTGACCCACCGACCCAGTCGGAGATCATCAATCAACAGGTGCCCGAGACTAGACCGAAAATCCTCTACGTCCCTTATCCGGTCTACGCAATCAACTCGGCTTTCTATAACGGATTGCCGAGCCCCATTATTGTCGACGAGTCCGCTCTACTGCGCCGGGAAAGAAACGCTGAAGAACCAGTAAGTCTCTAGGACACAAAAATAGATGAACTAGGATTTTAAGTATTGATGTTTGAATTTCTGAAATTCTAGATTGCGCAGTACCCTCTGGAGTATGTCGGTCCCATCGGTGAGGCAGGTAACAAGCCGGGAGTACCGGAAGATTTACTGTGGAAAGAAGTGAAACCGTGCAAGAATTGCGCACCAGATAGAAAGCACGTGATTTCCACACCGGGGAAGGCTGCGGAAAAACCTGCCGTTTAAAAGCAGGCGCCCGTGAAAGCCGTGCACGCGACGAACGGATATTCTCGCCATTAAACAACCGCCCCTGTAATCCTTTTTTTAAAATCCCTTTTATTTTAGCTCGACACTTTCTCCTTTATTAGTAAAAGTCGTAATGTATAATTTCATCAAATAAACTCAATGAAATGCTCGATTTGATATTACACACGAGGTTTTATTGTGACTTGGAAATTATGTGTTTATTATATTGTTGCAATTTAATTAATTTAAGACTTCTGGGGATAAAAATGTAGCTTTGTAGTAATCAGACTACTGATTAAAGTTTATTTGTTTTATATATATTTATATTTATTTGGTTTATTAAGGGTCAGGAAGCTTGTCATGTTGTCACTAGATGCCGCAGCTTAACCAAACTAGCTAGAAACAGTTTTTATTTGACATAGTTTTTTTTAAATAATCAAGTCTTAATCTTGTTTTCAGGTTAAACGTATGTTTTTACAGTGGTAACAGATTTGTATTCAACTTAAAGTAGATTTTAATTTTTGAGAAGCAGCGCAGATATATTAATTAAAGCAGAAATGATCCACGAACTGCTCGGTTTTCGTGTTTACTTATATGTTATAAATGCGATAAAAATTATAATATTTTTATTATATATGCTGATTCCCCTATATGGTTAATCATCAAAGTATTGCTTTAAAACATAGTTTAATATTCTTTCGAATTAAATTAAATCATACTAGAACAGTAGTACAATTTGAGCAATAGCTTTTAGTGTTGATGCTGCGCAAATCATTGTAGCAGCCGACAATAGCAACGGCTACAGAACACGAGTATACCGAGAGCTGGTTCAAATATCTAAACAATAGAATATTGGATCGCTTACGTAACTCTATTCAGCGCGAAATGTACGTATTTATCAATTGTAACATCTATGCATATTTTTTATTATTAAAATCATTGTTCTTCTAAATAGGCACAATGCTTAGATTTTGCCCTGTTTGTGGCAATCTCCTCGGTGTTGAAGAGGGACCCAGTTGTTTTCGCTTCGCGTGTCGCACGTGTCCGTACATCTTCAACATCACCAGTAAAGTCAGCAGCAAGTTGTACCCCAAACTTAAGGAAGTTGACGACGTGCTGGGAGGATCAGCTGCGTGGGAGAACGTCGACGCTACTGACATCGCTTGCCCGAAGTGCAGCCACGGACGAGCGTACTTCATGCAGATACAGACCCGTTCGGCCGACGAACCTATGACCACGTTCTACAAGTGCTGCAGTCCTCTGTGCGGGCATCAGTGGCGTGACTAAAGGCCTGCCCATGAACTCTCTTTTTTGGCTAAATAAAGCCATTAGTATTTGTAGTTTAGTTGCCCGCAAACAACAGTCGTGTCGAATGAGTGGCGTAGTGCAGTTGCCTCAAACTGTACACACAGCTCATTCAGTAGTCAAAGAGGCGGTTCAGAAACTGGAACTAGGTTCAGTCATTGCGCTTCCTACAGATACCTTGTACGGGCTCGCGTGTCTGGCACAAAATTCACTAGCTACCCATCAACTCTATCGTATCAAAGCGCGGGATGAGCAGAAACCCGTTGCTATTTGTGTATCTTCTATCCAAGACGTTCACAAGTGGAGTTACTCCACAGTAAGTGACGAGTTACTCGAGCAGCTGCTTCCAGGTCCCGTTACCCTCGTTTTTAAGAGAAAGCCCGAACTGAACCCTGAGCTGAACCCCAGCACGAAACTCATCGGTATCCGCATCCCCGATTCGTGGTTCGTGCGCGCACTGGCTGACGAAGCAAAGGGGCCGCTAGCGTTAACAAGTGCCAACGTCAGCGGTGGCCAGAGCACGCTTGCCATAACAGAGTTCGAAAACCTCTGGCCACAGTTGTCGGCGGTTTATGACGGGGGACGCATCGCCGATTCTCCCGAGGCTCGTCTGGGGTCCACCGTTGTCGATCTGTCTCGGCCGGGGCATTACATGATCATTCGACCGGGTTGTGCCTTGCAAAAAACGACTGAAATTTTGCATCGACATAATATTGTTTCTCTTTGTTAAGAATCGATTAGTGTTTGCACGAATTTAGACAATATGTGGGGACGCCGCAATTCCAACTCTGCCGAAAAGACCCGTGACCACCTCATCAAAACTGCCCTTGTTGGACATTTAGGCGAAGCGGTTCGCCAAATCCAGCGTCAGCAGGCTGAACTGTCTCACAACTGCGACATTGTGGAAAGCAACAGCGAAGCTGCACACAGTCTCTGCTGTGTTCTAGAAGCCCTATTCATACACCGCTTGCGCGACTCTTTCGTTGAGCGTTTTACCAACGTCTTTACCGGAGATGTCGACAAGCAACCATCGCCCAACTTCTGGCCTTTCCTCGTAGCTTTTTCGCATCGCAACGTCATCGATCAGTTAGCAAAGGGCTGCTCGTGGCTGAAAAGCGATATTGGTCGCTGCAGGGCTTGGATCCGTCTTGTCCTCAACGACGGTCTATTACCGAGTTACTTGGAGCTGTTTGGACGTGAACGGCGAGTCCTCGCCGGGTTTTACGAGAAAGGAGCTTTCCTGCGGGATGGCGAACACCTGGACATCACCCGCAAGCTGCTGAGCGGCTTGGAAACTCTGCAGTTCAAATTAGCCATTAATAATAGTATTCTGAATAACTGGAGTAGTACTCCGCTTCTTCTTGCAGGACTGTGGACAGCGCCTACTCCATTTCTCCAGGAGGCTGTTGTCCAGGGCGTCGATGCCACTGTTTGTTTTGCCAACGAGGAGAGCCCGGAAAAACCGAAATTTGACTTGAAGTCAGACCGGCCCGGTCAGACTATCGACGAGGACCTCGCGTTCCGTCTCATTATCGAATCCAGTAGCAGTGCGCAGACATCTGCCACTACTGGAATCCAGCCGGTACTCGCTGTACCGGTATCGGGAGCTGTCGCTGTATCTTCGACTCTAGGCGCCGTCAAGAGTTTAGATGACGACGATTCGGGTTTCGGATCAGCAGTGCTGCTGAGCACTTCTGCAGTAGCAGCAGCAGCGGTCGGTTCGCCACCCGAAGTAGAACCTCGATGTTCCACTCCGCAGGAAAGACACGACGATACCCCGCGGCCGTTAGATGGTAAGGTAGAACACGGCCCCAATAGGGTGTCCTTGAATGACAGCAGCACAGAAGCTGCTACCTTTGAACTATTGCTGGAAAATTACAGCTCGTCGAATACGACTAGAGCTCCCGACTTGAACGACTTGATGAAACCGGCCGCCTGTGAAGACAAACGTCGGAGCAGCAGTCTGGAATCTAACGATTTCGAGATTCTCACCGGCGACAGGCCTTCCTTGGGCATCTACGCTCAGTATTTGGACAAAATCAGCCCTGAAAAGGGGCTGCATCTTCAGGACTACCGGTGCGTTGATTGCGTCCAGCCTGTCGGCACCATCTACGGGAAACCTAAAATCTGTTCGCTGACTGGGTCTTCGTACTGCAGCGATTGCCATGACGATGAAGAGGCCGTTATTCCGGCCCGGGTCCTGCTCAACGCGGACTGGTCCACGAGGAAAGTTAGCAAATCATCGGCCGCCTTTTTGCGACGGATCGGACTGGAACCTGTCCTTGACGCGCAAAAGATAAACCCGAAGATTTACGACGTCATGGGCGAGTTCTCGGCACTGCTGGTGCTCCGATTGCAGTTGTATCATCTTCGAGGTTATCTGTTTACCTGCAAGTCGGATATAGGAGAAACGTTCCGTAAGAAACTCTGGCCCAGGGATCACCTATGCGAGGATGTGCACCTCTACGCGGTAGCCGATTTACCGCTGGTTCTGAACGGCCATTTGGAGCAGCAGCTGGTGAAACTGGTGCAGATGGGACGGGAGCATGTAATTTCGTGTCAGCTCTGTTTCGTCAAGGGTTTCCTCTGCGAAGTGTGCAAGGACTCGAAAATTATCTTCCCCTTTGACCTGAAGGAGACCTACTCGTGTCCCGAGTGCGGGGCCACTTATCATCAAAAGTGTATGGACCGCTTCAAACCGTGTCGCAGGTGCCAGAGGAGAAAGCAGAAATTGAGTCAAACTTAAGTGTTTCTTTTAATTTCATTATTCATTTTTCAATGTTATTCCTGAAAATTAGAATTTTTTCCAGTGGTCTTTTTGGTTTATATAAACACAGGAATACAGAATTTTCACTTTTTTTCCTAATAGACACTTTACGGTTTCTTCAGAATTGCTAAAAGCAAAACTCTGCTCAAAATTTAATGTAATTATGTTTAAATTGACAGTTCTAAATGAACCTTATTTTGCTACAATAGAGACAGAGAGAGGGAGAGAGAAGTTGGAGAGCTAAGGTAATTGCACAAGCATCGATCGGCCAAAAAGCCACCTGGTCATTCTCGAGTTTACCTTTGTTCACTGGTTTCTCAGTAAGGAAGGAAAATAATTGTCTGGAAGAAGTCGAGCGACTTTTGTTGAGTAATACCCGGCCGTGAAATCTGTCTATCTGTCTGTCGATATTCATCTGTATCTACCTGTCTATCTGTCTATCTATCTGTCTATATCTATCTCTTTTTATGAATCCGTCTATCTGTCAATCTATCTACCTATCAGTCTATTTGTATATCAGTCAATCTATCTGTCTGTCTGTCTGTCGTTTTACCTATTTATCCAGTCTGTCTATCTACCTTTCTTTCCATCTGTTTGTCTATCTGTCCATTATCTGTTTATCCAGCTAATCTTAAAAGTTTGACAATATCGTGGGCCATACCTCAGTTAGCGAAAAAATATGGCAAGTTTTAAAGATATGACAAGTTTAAATCCATTACGTGATGTAAGCAGAATATGATTTGTAGCGTTCGTAAATAATATCCGGTGTCAATCGTTTTGATGTTTTCACGGGTGGAGGGGGGGGAGGACAAGATGGATGGCGAACGGATTAGGAAGTAATAAATAAAACGTCGGCCGTTATGGATGATCACGTTTACCTGCAAAAGAGGGAAAATATGAAAGAGATCAATAATTGGACATGTTCGATATATACCAGACCGCGCAGAGCCGCAATTTGAGCAAGAAAACACCGGTAATTTCATCTGACGAGACGAGAATGCACCGATCCGAGAATTCCGTACGTGAAATGTAAAAAAAGCAAATTAATCAATAAAAATGAATCTTTCTTGTAGTAAAAGGCAATAAAGGCCGTTGCATAATCGCATATTACACCGATTGCGTAACAGTATTTTTAAATTAATCTTATGACTCATTGAATTCCATTCATATTTGGCTAAGTTTGATTCTAATTATAACTAACACAATTGTATAGTTAAAGACACTTAATTTAATATGCTAAACAAAACCTATCTGATTTAATATTATCGACATTAGTTTGATTTAATAAAAATCGTAATCAAAGTCGACTTTTGCATCACTCGATGTTAAAATATTGCTCTGTAGTGCGTTAGCATTCAACACTTGAAAGTAATTCAGTATGTTGAGTAGTACTCAAAACATCATGTAAGTATTAGTTGGCTTTTTTTATTACTGCTTTACCAAAAGTCGACTTTCAACTCGATATCGAAATAGCGCTTTTAGAACTTTCATTACGTAACAAGTTTCAACTGATGTCAATATCATGTCGATTCTAGTTCTTCAACATGTACTACATTCTGTTAGATGAATACTTTGTCGAAATTCAACTTAAATAGATCAATCTTAGTTGGATTTCATCACTGCTTTTCAACTCGATATCGAAATATTTTCAGTATACTTAACTATATTTGTCAGTACTTTAAAAGTTTCAAACTGCTGCTACTAGTAGCGAATCGATTCTGGTCCGATCGCAGTAGTTCCTGCGTGTCGCCGCACGCCTGTTCAGTTCATCACAACATTATCAAGTTAACTTTAACTACTGTTAAACTAATAACTATCTTATAAAATTAAATGATACATTTGAATAACGATAGAACAAAGCCGTGCGTGTGTATAGGTCGCACGGCTGTTTGTAATGGTGTTTTTGCTATTGCGCAGGTCGTTACGTGTTGAGATTCGGGCGGACCATATAAAGAACCGAGTCGAGTCGGTTGTGTACAAGTTGCACTCGGCCTATACGAGGACAAATCATGGCGCCAAGCTTGTTCAATTTGGTTCCGCTCTCGTTTCACTTGTTTTTCGCCTTGGCTTTTTCTACTTCAGTCTCGGCGCAACCGTAAGTGCAATCTCAATTGAATTAATTAACACGTGATTAACTTTTACTATCAAATACTGCACCGCAGTCCAGAGCCCCCAAAGAAACTGAATGGGCGGCATATTTGCTGTAATTCTATAAATTTTAAGATTTAATTTCGGCAAAAGTAACCAACTGATTAAAATGAAAATTCAGCAGCTGATTAAGCACTATTGGTTCTACAGTTGGTATTTTTGGCGCTGCTCTATCTGTGAAAGCAGGAGAGTAATACCACTATAACAGGAACAAATAAGTAGTATTCAGTTAAGTTTAATCAATGATTTGAACTACGACTAGTTGGGTTAACTTAAGTTAACGTTAATAAACTTGACGACATCAAGTGGGAAACAACGTTGGATTAAAGAGGAATGGAACTGGAATAGTGCAGCTATAGATTGGTAAACATGAGTTGAATTCAGTTACAACTTGAATACAGTAGCTAATCACTGACTCTGGAGCTAAATAACAACAACATTTTGATAATGATGCAAGTTGAGTCGACTTTTCTTATTCGTATCTATCAAAAAGTCGAGATGGAAGTGAAGCTTTCTCAACTCTCATGCGGCCCCAAAGGGTGATGTAAGAAGCTTCGATTCTTGGCTCGGGGGAGGGGGGGAGGAGGGGGGCTCTTTGTAATTCTTCTGTGATGGAAATGAGCCAAATCCGATACCCTTTGTAACCTCCGATGGATCACTCTGGAGCTGCTGGCGTCTCTTTCGAGTGCAATGAGATCAGTCTCTCCATCCTTTTTCCCATTTTTGTTTAAATTTCGTGTGCACTCCATTAGAACGGGAGAAGAAGCGAAAGACGTGCGAATCTTATCTTCAACAGCAGCGGCCATAATTTCAATCCGGCTGGTAGTAACGCGCGCCAAGTAAAACCCAACCAAACAGAAGAAAATACCATACCATAAATAATGAGAGAAAACTAAACAAAGTTAATTTAATAAGTTAAGGATAAACACGTGATATAATAGATAGATAGACACCTATTTATAATAGATCCGTGCATCGATACAACTGATATAACTAGACCAAAAAATGGGTCTTGAATGGCGGAATTATTGAAAATTTCTAACCTTTAGGATTTTATTTTGGCTAAACTAACAAACCGATTTTAACGAAACTTTAAGATTGCATTAAGTACTAGTAGGTCTACATCCAGTATTTTTTGGGTAGCTATATCTTTAAAAGTGTAGGAGCAATAACCAGTCAACATTTCCCCAGGAAGAACCCTTTTTATTTTGCCCTCGACTGTACAGTCCAACTGTAATACTAATGATGGTTGAATTGTTCAATGTGATATTTAGTTCAGTTCTTACGGCGAAATTGGCGGGAAATGTGAAACTATTGGCGGAAAAGCTGCTGCCGTGGCGTCAGCTGGAAGCTTCCTATTCATCGCGAAATATTCTTCTGGAGCCAATCAATGGCGAAGAACTTGTGGAGACGGCGGCGGAGAATATCGGGAATCATCTTTTATCACAGCTTGGGGCCCTTGAGGTACGTTTTGTTATAGAATTAGGTAGTATATATGAATCGTGATTTGATGATGAGACTTGATTACGTTAACTTGTCAGTGAGGGTAACAGGTTTAGAGGAGAAAATAGTTCAGAAAAAAGACAGGCAGGTAGATAGATGGATGAATAGCTTAAATAGAAATAGGAGACAGACAGAAGGTTGATAGATAGATAGGTAATGGACAGGTAGACAGACAGAAGGTTGATATATAGATATATAGGTACTGGGTAAAATCCATTTACTATATTGCGATACCTTAACGGGTGGCGAGGCCGAGACGGTTACAGCTGGCGAGCCCGACCTTTCCACGTGGCGAGGGCGAAACTGTTACACGTGCGAGGGCGAGCCTGGTCCACGTGAAAAGAGCGTGACTGTTCTACGTGGGAAGGGCGAGACTGTTCCACGTGAAAAGGGCGAGGTCGTTACAGTGTCAAGGGCGAGGCCTTTACAGTGGCGAGGGCGAGATGCTTTCACGTGGCGGAACGAGGGCAAGACCGTGGCGAGTGCAATTGGCGAAACGTGACTTTCCCGGTCGATGCACCAAAGTTCAGTGGTAGAATGCTCGCCTGCCACGCGGGCGGCCCGGGTTCGATTCCCGGTCGATGCACCAAATGTTCAGTGGTAGAGTTTTACAGTTTGCGGTTTTGCCGATTCAAAAACTTGTATTAAACAAAAACATGAAACTTCTCGTGTCGACAAACAAAATGACATAAACGAATTAGAAACGTTGGCCGGTGAGCCGCCGGCCCGTCAAGAAATTAACCTTCCCCTTTCGCTGCCCAATCGCTACTACTGTTAAGGCCCAAGAAGGAAGAAAAAAGGCACTAAGCCTGAAAAGGCCAAAGAAATCTGTACAGGGGCACGGGGTATGCAAATTTCCGGCTTTGAATTTTCAGCGAGGGGAAAAAGTCCCTTCGTCACCGAACATGGATAGATGGATGGATATATAGATGGACAGGTAGACAGAAGATAGACAGCTAGACAGAGAGGCAGACAATCAGACAGGCAGATAGCTAGACGATAGACAGACAGATAGATAGGCAGGTAGATAGGTAGATAGATAGATAGATAGATAGACAGACAGACAGACAGACAGACAGATAGATAGATAGATAGATAGTTAGATAGGTAGGTAGACAGACAGACAGACAGATAGGTAGATAGATAGATAGATAGATAGACAGACAGACAGATAGATAGATAGATAGATAGATAGATAGACAGATAGATAGACTGATAGCTACGTAAGTAGATAAATAGTCACGTGGGTAGGTTGAATCCTGTGCGGAAAGGAACAGGTCATCACTAAGCAGAACACAAACACGTCTGACTCAAACTCTTCATATCCAGAGAATAGCAGAAAGCAGCGAGTCCCTCTCACTGGAACACCGCAACGATGTCGCGTTCCATGACCACCGCATAACCACGGCCAAGACGAAGTACTCGCTCTCCGCTGATCATTTCCATGAAAACATCGACTCGCTGTTACACAAACCCAACCAGAGCAACGCTTCCGCTGTCCACATTCCTTTTGAAGTTTACGAAGGATGTAAGTCAAACAAACAATCCCGCTTCTTTACGACAGTCCCCATACGTTCTGCACACCAGCAAGAAACACGGTCCTGAGGCGTTTACATCGTCTCAGTTTCGTAAAAATAGCTCGCAAAGCTGTATCACTGAAAACCTCCTTTTTTAAACTTGCCTATCTTTATCAATTAATTTAAAACTAAGTTGATTACGCAATATCTATTTTATAATATTTTACGACTTCTTACGTAAGTTATAGTACAGACCTATTTTAGTACAACTCTTTTATCTATTAGCCGATGCTGTGTGTTTACAAGTGAAACAGACACTCGAGTATTAATAGCCGCGATGCAAAAAAACGAACGTAAAAGAAGGTTCTTGCTGGAAAAACGTTAATTGCTCGTACACTTTTAAGCTTAAAATTACACAAAAATTACCGGATGTAGGTCGAATAGTAATTAATGAACTGTTAAAGTTTCGTTAAGATCTGCCTGTTAGTTTAGCCGAAATAAAATCCGAAAGGTTAACAATTTTCAATAATTTTCCGCCATTCAGGACCCTTTGTTTTTTTGCTCTGTACTCGACAATATGGCGGGCTAAAAATGTTATAATAGCTTTCTAGGTTGGCGATATTTAGTCAAAGTCAACTACCATTATAGGTTATAGGTTTAAGAAGTAAAACTAGAAACGATGATTTAGATCGTTGCTTGACGATGCTCGTACTCTCCAAGTAGACGAACTTTTTGGCAACGAGCTGTAAGGAGAAGGGTTTCTCTCTGGCACGGCTTTCACTTTTGGCGAGCGACTCGATTGATCCATTAGAGTATCTAATCGATATTTCTGATTTCTTAAGGGATGTGGCATCGCTACAAGACTGTTTGGTGGGAAGGTAAAGAGACTGGTACCATGATCATCTTTCTAGTTTAATTTGATGCATCCACTTAAATACAGATATGGAGTTGATGAACTCGCTGGAATGGTCCGCCAATCTGGATGCAACCTTCCGCCGGAACGCGGATGTTGATCACAAACTATACAGGCAGTTCTTCGCTAGCAGTAAAGGCTTCCTACGATACTATCCAGGGCATAAGTAAACACTGACTATCTATCTGTCTGTCTGTTTATATCTATCTACCTACCTACCTACCTACCTACATGTCTATCTATCTATCTATCTATCTATCTATCTATCTGTCTGTCTACTACCTATGATTACTGTGATTAAGTATGAATGGCAAGTATATGTAAAGGGATTCTTCTGATATTTCCCTTAGGTGGAGCACCTTGAATAACCAGCCGAGCATATAC